>DWDT01003373.1:0-12373 GCA_018245595.1 Microceris scylla | reverse complement strand
ACATATCCAGACTCTGAACCATTACTAGAAAATCTAAATTAGAAAATTTTTGATTATTCGACCCGGGAATCGAACCCGGGACCTCCCGATCGGCAGTCCCACATGCAACCAACACGACCAACGAGGCATACTATTTTGACTGTTATTGCCTAATTACAGTCAAAATACCAATATATACTGTTATACATGATTTAATCCAATAATGATTAAATAACTCCTTGGCTACAACTGGCTGACCATCACGTAAGATTGTGATCAAGTGTAAGCCTATATACATATACATATAATAAAAAAATACATTTATATGAGTTAATGTACATGTATCACCTATATATTATGGGTCGTGACATCATTTCTTATAGGTACCATAAAATACCATTGATACCGATATACGAGTATTACAAAAAGTACTGAAAACATTCCTGCGTAATTATAGCTAGCCAAGAAATCGAAAACTATTTAAACATTCAATGTATGTGCTCTCATACCTTCGCGATAGAGAAAATCTATTTAGTGTAACGATATTTCTTGCTTATCCAGTTAATGGTTCGGCAGGTACGTACAAACTGAAAGCATAAATATCCGAGGGACCCCCGTGCAATCCTAAATCGTAAATCAGAACTATTGTTCGCCAATAAATGCGGGAATAGAACACTGGGGATGTTTGATTAAGGTTTATCTTGTTAATTTATAGTTATTGTATAGTTATTTGGTTTTAAGGTGCGTATGTTGTCGCGGTTCAATAATGTAGCTGTGTTTACATATTATGCGAGTAAACCAGTTAATGATCGTCAAAACGGATATCAAATGTATAAACGTATTTATTTAGTAATTTAGAATAAGTTGGCTTTGAAATACGCGTATTTATTTATTTAGTTAAAACATGATTAGTGTCACTGCCTCGTTGGTTGATTGGTTTGCAAGTGCGTCTGCCGATCGGGAGGTCCTGGATTCAAATCCGGGGTTGGTTACTGTTACATTTTTCTAACATCGATTTCCTAGTAGAAATTTCTAGTAGTGACTCGAAGTCCAGATCTGTGCCCTGTATATGATAATAGGTTCACCAATTATTCTATGGGACGTTGACGTAACTGGTGTCATGTGGGAGTCTCTGCCTACCCCTTCGGGGATTACAGGTGTAATGTTACTTTTTTATGATTATTGTGTAAAAATTTGTATCTAGATAGTTGAACCTCTAGATGCTGTGCAGTGTCAAAAACCGTAAAAAAAAAACCGATATAACCACAAAAATAACTTTTACAATTCTTATCATGAGTCGTCTCATTTTCAAGAATCTAGTGACATGATAAATCTTAATTCTCTATCATTTGAATTCAGAAAAATTGTTCTTGGAATTTTTGTACTGGTTTTATATTATCTTCACAATGAATTTTAAAGCTAAAATTTGAGTGACATTGTAACATGACCTTATATATTACTCTTTAGACTTTAGGTATTACCTATTATTGAATACGATTTTAAACGACATCTTCGGATTTTGTTTAAATAATAAAGAGACAGACACACACATATTCACAATAGACATGTGTTGTTAGAATATGTAAACGTTTTATGAGGGGTAGTTCCACCCCTACACCTTCTACCGAGAAGCAATTGTTATTAAAACAACTTGTGCTTTGCACTGAAGTCTGCGGTCGTACAGGTAGTTTGCTAGAGATGAGCATATATGCACGTTCTCGGCACTAACAGTAGTATCTATAACTAGATTCGGATATAATAGATACTAATTGTTACTATGCACCAACACAAACATGTACGGTCATGTGTGTAACGCCAGTTTCAATCCAATTTCTGTAATCTTATTACCAGTTAATATCAACTATGTTCTTGATAATATTGCATACTAACTGAAGGTACACTAACAGTTCTTCCACAGTCTTGTATAGAGTAAGTTGTAAATGCTATGCCAAAAAATAACAAACCGTATATGTATTTCTCATGCGGGCATTGCTAAAACATATTATATTTTTAAAACGAGAAGCTCAGTAAAAAGAAATAAAAATGTAAAACAATTTTACATACATATATGTATATCCGTCTATACTTACTCATATGAAGCGACGTAATTAGACTGTTAAGTATTCAATTAGAATAGAATAAATAGTGCTCAATGTAAATAGTAATATTCGCTGCTGTCTGTACACCTCATAAATGTATTGAGTTTTGTATAGACATTGTTAAGACGTACAATTAGTAGTAGCTGTCGGTGGTAATTAGAAGCATTAATTAAACGCACAGGTGGAACGTGCTCTAAGCCTTTTCTTGTATGAGGAATCGTTCTTAGAGTCTCGTGTAAGATTTAATCGTTTATCACAGTTTGAAAATGAAGTAGAAAAATATAATTTTCTTACACTTCAGTATCACACAATACTTATGTATTTGCGGTAAATTATTTAAAAATCAACTTAATAAATAATGAATAGTTCATTTGGACAAGGGCTTGCTTCATGTTTAAAGGATTCTCTCCTCCCTCTTGTGTCTCTTCATAAATGTATTCTGTCAAGCATGGGTGATGGGGACGTGTGGAAGATGCGTACTTAACGGTGAATACATGCTCTTACATACACAGATACATACTTATTATATAAGTACATATATACACCGGTCCACAGATATATGATATGTATACATATTATATTTATATATAATACGATCACCTAATATTATTTGGTGGCTGGAAATATTAGTGAGTTCGTTCTTTTGCGTCATTTATACTTTGTTTCTTGATATGTCTCAATACCCTATATATTAAGAAAGTAACAAAAATAGAAACTTTTGATCAATTTATAGGGTACTGATAACTTAGAATTTCGCCACTAACTATGAAAAAATGTTGTTCGAATCTTCGATGCATCTAATGAAAATTCAAGTGCTTTTATAAAATTGACATAATTTTCTATATTCTACATGCCTTCGAGACGTCCACAAGGATCTCTAGCACGTTACGAAGTATGGACAACCATAATTTGCCTTTGTTTACACCATGGTCTTAACCTGTCCCATTCCAAGATGAGGCCCATGGCTAGTAGCGAAATGATAAAGCTGGCTGGATGACTAATTATACACTTGAATATTTTTTCTTCTAATTTGTAGACCATCGTATTACTTTGTTATCACTCTAAATGAAATAACTAAATAATATCTTTAGTTGTTATACAATAAAGAGTAATTTCGCCGAATTGTATTAAGTAAATAGTAGAGTAAGAAAATTAAGCGAAGCGCTAGCGGACTCTCGTCTGCCCATTAACTAAAATTGGCAAAAAGCGACAGAACAGGAATGTAAACACTTAAAACTTTGCTCAGCACTGAGTTTCGCCTCTACAGTGTAGTTCAAAGGGTTAGAACACTTAACGACAGGCTACCGCTGACGTGCCGACTTCATACATTTTGGCCACTTGAAAATAAAATTCTCAAATTCTCAATTTCTCGAATTTTTATTTAAGATGCTTATTTTTCAAACAGCAATAAAGAAACAAGATTTATTCTAACATAAAAAATGTTAAAAAAAAAACTAAGATAAACACAAATTAGATTGCGTTGCAGATTAGGCGATTTTGACAAACCATAATATTGCAGGAAAAAGCTTCCATATCACTCATAACATGACTGACAGAAGTTAAAAATGGCGAGTTCGATTACACAATGTCCGCGGGCATAGGCGGCGATGCTGGCAATCAAAGCATCGAGTTCTAGTTATCGCAATCGCCGCTGTCTGTTCGCCGCTCCAGCCGCACTGAAACTCGACGCCAAAATGGATTGAGTATGAAAGATGAATATGCAACGTCGGCGCTACTGAAACGCGTACGGCCTCGGCCAGAGTGATTTATTGCGTTTAGATTTTTTTCTTTTGTTTTCATCTGTGTTACTCTGTTTATAGCTTTGTTTCGTGGAACGCAATCGAGTCGCGTCCACTAGATTGGATTGGAAAGTTCGCCAATATATTTTACTCATGGATTATTCCGAAAATTATTATTACAGAGTTTTAGACACAGCGATTTTTGCCATGTATGAAATTTTAATATGAAATTAAAGTAAATGTTAATGAAACCCTGATACGTTTTACTTACGAGTTTTATAATATTATTTTGTAACGGAATAAATAGTTGTTACCCATCCGCTTCATGGAGTGTAAACGGTAATTATTTGTTACTGCTGTTAATTATTTATCTTAGGAGATAGACACAACGTGTGTTCATTTTTAAACTTTTTAACTCTAACATTCTACAAGGTACAATTTCGTTAAATAACAAATGGCTTGAGCGGTGCACGCATGAAAAGTCTTCAAATTATCTGATTGTTATGGATTTAATCAACGTTTCTGTTAATTAATTTTACGTGAGAATTTTATCACTGTAGATTGTAACATAGTAGAGCAAATTTCCAAAATTCATCATGTCATTAACATAGATTTTTGAACATGTATCGAAGTAAGAAAAAGAAAATTTTGAATTGATTAAATCGACATCAATTACACAAACCTTAATTTTATACACACGACGACTAAATTGAATGCCAATTGGTATTCAGTTCGTCATTGCGTAAAACAATGAAGTGTAAATAAATGGATAAAACTTAGTTTAATACAGGCCCGCAAACATTTATTTAGATCTCACCCGAGCGTCTGGCCTCCAACTTCCTAATGAACTTGTAACTTGACTGATCTAATTATTATCTAAGTGTAGTCGACATGTACCTACACGTAATAAAATCACTAGATTTTTGAATGATACATATGTATATTAAGTTTTTTTTATCATATGATAGGCCAATGTTTGGCTGTGATCCCGGCTAATGGAAAGCGCAGATGCGCCCTTAGTACATATTTTTTATATATCCTACAGAATTACCGGATTCAAAACCGAAAGTACATGCGCAGAAGAGCTGGTACTCAGCTGGTGACATGCTTCGAGCGAACTGCACATCACCGGCGGCGGACCCGCCAGCCAATCTCACGTGGCTCGTCAATGGATATGAGGTGAAATTATAATTATTGGGTCATTTATACACTAATTAATAAACCCCTTAAACAGGTGACATATGTATTTATTTCTTCATTGGTTACAAGTAGGTATTATATATAATAACAGTAATATTCTATTGCACACAGGTGAAAGGTCTCGATATACCGTTGTCGGATACGTCATACACATTTAGAAAACCTGTGATAAGCGACGCGTCGCTTGAAGACGCGAATAGAATAATATTTAGTCCGTGGGATGCAATCTCTGGCTTCGAGGAGGCGGTGACGGATGTAATAGATATACCGGGCAACATCGACGTGCTGGAGGTGCCGGATACTGAGAGCAAACAGAAAAACAAGTACGAAGAGAGCACAACGCGGTTCGTGCCGAGACTCGAGCAGCCAACGGGCAAATTGAACGTTAGTGCCGAGGAAGAGAAATCTAATAAATCATCCTCTTTCAGCCAGCTCGTTATAAGAGTACAGTCGTCACATTTCCGTAAGGTTAGTGATTCTCATTAAGATACTTAGAATCTGCTATTTTTATCTGTTACATTTTAATACTCTTTACCTCTTTTAAATGCTATTTAAATATATTAATATTAATACATGGAAACCTCCCATGTATTAATTCATTAGATCCTTATTTTTTTATCTTCTAACAATAAAGTTTAATACCTGATGACATTTGCGGTTGGTGAACCGTATGCGGTCTGTGAATACGAAAGATAGCCGTGAAATAATTGAACATAAAAAAGATGAAATTACATTTTACATATAAATGCAAATTATATTCAATCTTAATAATAATTGAATTGTTGTTGTTAAACATGAATGTATTTTAACCCCCAATTATACGTAGATGGGCCAAGGGTAGGCTCGCTATTGTTCATTTGAAAGCACTCGGTTTCCCGAATTCAATAGATTTATTAGGTCAACAAAAGC
Organism: Microceris scylla; assembly: GCA_018245595.1. Lineage (NCBI taxonomy): Eukaryota > Metazoa > Arthropoda > Insecta > Lepidoptera > Hesperiidae > Microceris > Microceris scylla. Next base: position 6,447 of record DWDT01003373.1, on the reverse strand, counting down.
CCCTTTTATTACTGTATTAGGAAATCAGCGCTATAAATTAACTTATTACACTTTCCTTAATTCAATTGAGAATTTACAGGCCGTCTCTAATTAGAAACACGGTAGAAATTAGGGCGGTGTCTGTCACACGCTTCTAATTTCCGAAACGCTTGACCTAGAAAGAGGGAGCTGTGTTGAGTTGATACTTTTAGTAGAATTGAACGTAGTTGTCGATGTCTAGGTAAACGTTATCTGTATTACAGCTTAATAGAACGAACACATTGCAACCGATTATAACAATTTCGGTTTTACTCTTGTCTTTGTTCGCGTCGTAATACCTAATACTGAAAGTAAATGGACAATACATATATAGATAAGTATATGTTATTGAAATGTTAATAAATAAGCGATAATTGTAAATAGACTGAAACAAAAATTTCGACTGGAAACTAATTGTTTAGTGTTAGGCGACAAATAAAGGAATTTAAAAAAATACAAATAGAGTTTCCTATTCATCTGATTATTATTGTAGGCCTTCAACATTCTAGTCTCAATCATGAAATATCATCTTCTACCTTTTCCTATCGCTGTTGTTTGTTTTAAAAATGTTCCAAGTGAATAATCATATTTTCGGATAAAAAGTAGCTTAGTCATTTTCGCATCCGATGTAAGTAATATGTAGACACAAGAAAGTATGTGTACATGCTTTTATATGTTATATTAATTTACATGTTAATACTCGCCATAACGTTAAGGTCCTGGTGTAAATATTTTCGTATTTCCCAAACGACAGGGTCGACTGAACGTGACGTGCGTGGCCAGGATCCTGTCGGTGTGGTCCGCCAGCGGGGAGCTGTTGCTGGACGAGGAGCGCCCGCACATTGCGCCTGTCATGGGCAGCCGTGACTCCAATTCAGGTAATTTTATTCCGTATAAATGATATTTCAGGTACCCGTAATGCAAAACTGAAATGTGAGCATATTTCAGAGTTAAGTATAAAACTAACGAGTTTGACGCAACTGATGTTAAATAGTGCCAAACCAGATAAAGTCATATCTACTTTTAAAAAGACAGTCATTGATGCGTTGTTGCCTGTGCGGTCTAATTGTAAGTTATTTCATGTTTCATTTAATCTATCGTACCGTTCAAGGTGAAAAACAATGCAGTTTAAACTACATAATGGCGCAAATGAGTACAACACTGATGCGTCTCATATCGAATAATTGTAATATCTTTCTACCACGTCTAAATTTAAGCATAGCAGCGAAACCTGAAAATAGGTCGCACGTTTTTAAAAATGTCTCTTCCCTTATTACGACGAAATCTGTATATAACTGATTTACTTGATGTACCTAATGTTTAAGTAGTTTATTATTTATAAGTGATTCTATAAAATCTATACTTGCATCATAAATTCTTTTTAAATGTGTCTGCTTTACGACACATGTAACATAGCTGAGTAATAATACCTACTGAATATATAATTCGTTAATGTCCAATGAGTGAGTTAGCACAAAATGTTAGGACACAATTTTACGTTAATTGACAATATGGCAAAAAATTATTTTTATAATATTAATCTAGACAATTCTACGACTACATTCTAGACTGTTCGAAATGATCAGGAATATGTCTATGGTTCCCATTCAGCGTCAATGGAATTTAGGTTCATTCATCATTATTATAATTAAATGTCTGATATCAACGACTAAGTGACGTTCCACACCAGCAGTATTTTTGATTAAAATTCTTAGTTCTTTACACTTGCATAATTACGTGTTTTAATAGATATTGAATCTTACAATAACTCACTTGTAATGACAGTATGGCGCAGTCGTTCGACTGTATATCGGACAATATTGTGTTTGTTGTACACTTTACGTTTCCGTTTGAAGAATAATGCCGCGTAAATACCAAAAAAAACGAATCTGAAGGTGAAACGCGAGGCTTTGTGTGTTGTGTAAAGGTAAGGTTGATGATTTCATCACACAATTTCCTGTTTCAGGATGTTGGCGCGTGACATCGTATCTCGGCGCGACAACGCTTTTAAATTGTATATTATATAGACTTTGGTAAGAATTCCTTTTATCAATAAATACGTGGATCTGCTACTGGCATGTAAGAAGCAAGGGGGAAGGAAGTCAAGGAACACACGAAATTGCGTTATATCTCCGAATTTTAACATAATATAACATCACGTTTATATTTCTCCGAAGGGGTAGGCAGAGAAGTGTAGTCTACTGTTTCAAATTTATGCGTTAATGAAGAATAATACTATCGCTCTTAATAAGCTACTATTTTAATTTAATTGTAGAAGTATCAGCGCCGTTTTTGTTTCTGAAGCATCGCAAATTAAAAATCAAGTGGTTTCCTTCTTCAATAAAATCCCTGGTGTGAGCTCTTATGCGAAAAGTAGCTGTCTCTGCTAATTTCACTTGTATATTTAGTTTTGTTCTTTACTCAGTTCAAACAATGTCGGATATAGGAAATGTGGTTCAAAGATTAATTTATTTAAACGATAACGATATATGCCACAACTGCTTACATGTACGTTTCTAGGCAATATATGTATGTACACAGTTCGCTTAAATCGGACGTCGTCAAAGAAGGCCGGGTCAAAAGTTACTTGACCGGCATATGTGATGATTTTCATTAATGTAGATTTATTCAAAGAAGTTTGTCAGGATCGTAGCTGTTGGTAGAAATTGTCACTTACTGCCTACCTCTATGAGAAATTGGCGTGACTATGTCTATGTATACATTGTTACAGAGACGTTCCATTTGAAAAAGAAAACAAAAGAATTTTTGTGTTTCCGACTTTTAAAAGAATTTAACAGGAAAATAGGTATTCCTGGCGGCGATATCAATGCGTCACCTCGCCTCTTCAAGATAAATTTGTTTAATTTAAGGCACAGTAACATTTTAACCCTTTTATAAATTCCGTAATTCTTACTAATTACGTGACTTGCAAATTAACAGAATAATTTGTTGAAAGTAATAATCCTGTCGAAAAGAAGAAATATGCTTAAGATGTTTTTTTGTTCATTATCTCAAATTCTATTTCAGGTTGATCCGATGATGAAGAAAGGCGAATTTGTAATAAAAAAATAAATGTTATTTTCCAAACTCAAATCAGTGTTACAGTAACAAAGTTGTACGCCCACATCTGTAGCTGAGTATTCTCCATATATTACCGAAATGATATGAGAAATAGTTGTCATAGATGGTAATCACGTACTCACGATGATTGAAACATCTATGTATGTAAAAAATGGTTGCGTATATATTAACCAACGTTTATACTCTCCTATATGTGTGGCGGTAGCGTATGGATAAATTGAACAGTGCAGGTAAACACATTTTATCAGTGAAGTGATTTATTATCGTAGTGAATTTTATACCTGTATATAAATAGTTTTAACAATATAGACCTTCTATGAGAATTGTGACGATTCGCTTCACAAATTCTACAATTATGTACGTAACTGTTATATGAGTTATATAAATGAAGAACGTAAAATAAAGAACATTTCTATTTATATTGAGCTCATTATTTCCTTCGGGTTTGTGTGTAAGGTGTTGGGAGAGCACGGGATGGAATTTAATGGCACGAAACAATTCCCCCATCATCCTTCCACTTCGGATAATGGAGACGCGAGGTGAGTTTCCGATCACACCCTGTTCGGAAAACTAGGGTTTATGCTTTTTCTTTTACGATACACGCAGATGGGAGTAATGTAGGTATGATATCAAAATATACACATAAAGTTTCACGTTATATCCCCACAGTTAGGACAGAAGAAATAACATACAGATTGTAGGATACAAAGATAGAAAAATATCAAGTTAAAATTAAATATAGGTATCGTCGTCGTCGTCGCCATCGTCATCAGCCTATTTCAGTCCACTGCTGGATATATAGGTATAATTAATAAATATTGACGTGAGATAAAGTGTTTTCGTTACTTAAATATAATATTTATTTTAAGCTACAAACGACGAAAAAACCCACGAATACATAGTATTATGAAGAAGTTAAACGATATAAACGTCCTTAGATGTCTTCGAGACTTGAAGCTTTATGGAAAAATATATTTTAATGTTTGTTGACTCAGTCATATTGAGGCTGTCGCTATGAGAGTCGTATTTTAACTGTGTAAAATTTACCGTCAGTGCCACGAACTAAAAGCTCCACGAAACTTGTGTACTTCATTTAAAGATTTACCAAAACTTTTACCGGAAAATTCTCGGGAAAAGAATGTGCACCGGGACACCGCTTAGACCTGTGCACTATTTCAAGTGTTTCATTCCCTCGGCTTTTAAAACGGGAGAAGGAATTTATTCCATTATATGTAGCGTAAGAATTACATAAACAATTCCTTTTGTTACGGATAAAAACGTTTTTATGTGGAATGCTTAAGTGTAACCTAGTTTTTAAAGACATCATAATATTTGAGTGTTTTTTAAACAAAACTAAAGTTAAGTGAAAATGCCGCGATAATTTAATAAAACCAGTTTTTCTTTTCACCATTTGACTGTTTTCAATCTATCTAATTACAAAGAAAACGATAAAAGATCTGACAAAACTTTTTTTTTTTCAAGTAGCAACAAAATGTGACTTTTACTCAAGGTACCTGTCAACACTAGTATCTACTTCATCGTATTAGGAATCGTTAATAAAATTATATTTATATACGTCAAATTATACAGGAATGTAAAAGTATAAAAAAAAATATTTAACATTGTATTCATATTTAATAATATTATATCGGTACACAAAGAATAATTATCAGTAACAAGTTATAACCGAGCCTCTGAAGAAGAGGCTTATTTACTCTTATTTCTCGTTTATCGCCGACCTTGTTAGAATCAATGTTGTCCTCAAATTTCTACGTCTACTGACTTAATATATTATACAACAATATGTATTATTACACAAGCATGATAATGTTCATGCACGAAGCCCTCACCATGTCAATGAGGAAAGTTCGCATAAAAAAGAAAAATGTTGCAGCGATTTTTATTAATATTTCCCATGAGCTTATAAAAACTCTACTATTTTTATTCATTAAGAATTGACTGCACGAGAATGAGTATAAGAACAAGGAATGAGTGATAATATTTGGTGAAGTACAAAATTACACCATCATCATCATCATCGTCATCAGCCCTTTTATTGTTCCCTTAAAAATTTATCAATGATTCGCATATTTAAAATTGAGTTTTTTTGTCCTGAACATTTAACATGCCAAGTAGAGTGACCTATAAAGTGACAGACTTTGGCATCAGCCTTTTTCATTCTGAGAGACTCGTGCCCAACAGTGGAGAGATAAAATGTTAAAACGATAAGATTTTAAAATAATGATCATTAAATAAAATTCAGGCCAGACGGTAACAATTACAACATTAATTCCACGGATAATATCAGATTTTATTAGACCAACTATTAAAATTTGATACCGTTACTAGAACCTGAGATAGGGCTTAGCTCGAAGATTACCGCCCGTAACCAATAAATAAGAACACTACAAAGAGGTTACATTTTATTAAATTTGTAATCCTTAAACGTTACTATAAGTATAAGAACTAAGGACGAGTCATAAAAATTCTGTGAGGTAGAAACGTATATCGTCATTATCTTTTATCGCGTCTCTTAAAACGAATTAATGTTTAGTACATTTAAAATACATATATGTATGTTGAGATCATTGAAGACAAACGTCCTTGTGTCTTATCGTCTTGCGCATGTGATTCAGTATCTATACGAGTATAATACACGCACGCACGTATAATACACGCACGCACGCACACACACAACATATGTAAAAATTATAAATGGAATAAAAATGACTTAAAGTGGAATTAATAAAGACATTACCTTTACTTGGAACATTACAGAATAAGTATTTTTAACGCCCCAGCGTAATTCCTGGGAAGTTGATTTTCCTTAAATTCCTTCTCAACAGATGGTCGCTTAGCAAGCAGGAAACGCTTACCCTGTTTAACGTCTTCATATTACATTGATACCACGTTTATAATAACCCAGTGAGGAGTTAATTTTATTAGAGTTATGTAGATACATAGCCGAAATAAAATAATGCGATTCTTCTACGAGTATGTAGTTAGCTGTCGGTAAACTCGTATTATGATGAAAAAGGTATAAATTTAATTAAAAGTTTTATTAGTTTATGAAATGTGTGAAGTTATTACAGTAAAATTTATGTCAAACATAATCATAGGTGAGAAAAGTAACTACATATAGAAGTATTATCTTTTATTTTATACCAATTTACTTTGACTACCGCAAATATTGCTGATTTTGTTCGTTCTGAGAAGAGACTCGTGTCCAACAGAGGAACGATGAAAATATTGATATTGAAATTGATATATCGAATCATCATTCTTTTAAATAAATTTTAAAAGGTATTTTTAGAAGTATTTTTGATAATAATCAATATTTTTAACTTC
>DWDT01003372.1:0-12375 GCA_018245595.1 Microceris scylla | reverse complement strand
GGCCGCCGACGGGCAGCAGCGTCGGCGGTGCGAAAAGCTGTGCCCTGCGATCTCCAACCCGTATGCCCAGCGTGGAGCTTACGGGCATAAACCCCCTTTTGGGGAGGCCTATGTCCAGCAGTGGACTGAGATAGGCTGATGATGATGATGAATCTCGTATAAGACTTAGCGTTAGAGACTTAGTTTAACTTGGTCATACACGTTAGTCACCAAGTTACAAACACATACGCCGTTATGGAGTATTCAAGATTGGGAGAAATTAAAAATGCAATATAAATATTGAGTATAACAATTTATCAATATTTATATTGAGTCAATCATGGATTTGAATTAGAATATTGGTGTGTACAGTAGAAGTGTCAATTCAGGAGCAGCCATGCTTCTGTGATTAACTTAGAAAACGGTAAATGCTGACTTATTATATTATGCTCTCATAGCGACATAATACGTGTATGCAACATAGCAAATGCTATCAACAAGTCGAATTCTAGATCGCCCGTTGCTATTTAATCATACACTATAAGTAATAAAAACACAGTAAATATGTGTTATATTATATTAAATTATTAATGAAATATAATTTGTAGAATACAATTTTAAAGCAATTATTTATTATTACAGTAAATTAAGTTATACTAAAATCAATACATATTATGTATGGACTGCGACAGTCTGTTCTGAAATTCATCGAATTAATTTGTCCATAATGAAGCGATGGGGAATTCTCCTTGTTAATACTGACTATGAAGGTTCTCCATATTCTCCGATATACGAAGTTAGTTTAGAATATTGTAATAGTGGAGCGGCATTTGTTGCCAAATTATGGAATGGAATTATAATCGGAATTTGAGTCACACATAACTATACGATCAGTATATATGTATGTACATAATATGTAACATTTATGTGTATGTGATATCTGTATTTTGGATAGTGTGCTATTGAACACCTTAGTAAAGGGCTATGTCCTGCAGTGGTAATGACTGATGTGATATGATGACTATATTATATGCTAGGACATTTTATATCGTATATCGTTGTCTGAGGCAAAAGTGAATAAATCAGACCCGAGACCGTTGACACAGGCTTTTAGCATCCTCCACGGCTCCATTACCGCACGCACTGGAGTGCATCTTTGATGCTCTGCTGTTTCAAAGTCCGCAAATGGATTTTTAAAACGTCTCTCTAGAGATGTAACTATAATATGATACAGCGGTTTGCGAGACCGGCTGTGAGTGCTGTAAAATATTTTCTCAATTTAATATTTATCTTTTGTTGTGCACCGTTTATGTTTTGAGCTCTTAAAGGATAATAGCTCGTCCGTAAATACGAGTAAATCCACGTGCATGATCAAATTGCTAAACAATGAAACGATCTGTCTGCGTTGGTGTGTTTCTGTCGTCTTCTGTTTTCAGAGCAAAATTGGATAAACATCTACTAGGTAAGCGTGCTACCTACCTCGTAAGCCGTCCTCGTGCTTTATAAATGAAACGCATTGTTTATACGTCACTTCATATTGGAACAGGATTGATCGTTTTTTGTTTTATATTAGTAAAAAAATCGCATACATATTGCTTGGTCACGTAATATCTGATACTCATTGCGAATTTTTTATCCAAACTTAAACACACACGAAGCTTAATCTGAGATCGATTTTCTCAATCCCCGTTAAGACCTAGTTCAGACTCCTAATATTATAGAATGTCTGCCACACCTACTATTGCTTATGGTTTAAATTTGAACATAACATTGTCATAGTGGGTAATATGCAATAAAATCCTGCATAAGAGTTCATGATGTTTATAATAAATGGGCAGAAGCTTAAATTTTCTCCAAAGAGGAATAGCCAATATTTATCCAGACCGTCACCATTTAAGATCAACTTGATTGTGTCTTTGTGATATCTAGGACAATGAGAATAAATCTTTAAACAACCTACTATTATAAGAGTTTAACACACAACGAAACCAAGCAAATGATATAAAACGAAAAACAAAAATTATTTGTAAAAATAATTCATTGGACCTCTTCGTAGTTCTTATCTTTATTTTTAATAGAAAAAAACATCGCGTAAGCTCTGTCATATTTTCGTTTGATTGGTAACACCCTAAGGTGAAACCAGGACGTCACGTAATTGTTAATGTAATAAATGAAAAACAGTGTCTGTCAGCCACCTCTGGTGCCGTCTTGGGGATAAAGAAAAGATTACGTCTGGATAACCATTTTATGTTGAACTACAGCTTCGATTTAAACGGTTTTTACTTACAAATCACGTTTTTCAACTGTATAGGTACATGCCTTGGACTCATTTCTTTAAATTTGTCTCTTATCTATATTAAATGTATGACTTCGACTGACCAATTTGAAATGATAAAATTACGATAAATATCAATTATTTTTAATCTCTGGAGGAGTACTGTTTTCCCAAGGTCCCAATGCGAACATACACTATAATCTGTCTGTCTCAGACCACTGTTGCAGATAAACCTCTCGTAATGAACGCCATCGTCCTGTCCCTCACTTGCTGCATCCATCTTTGGCGTGCCTTCCGTAGATCGTAATCAGACATATTCAACAACAAATGTATGATTTATCATGTAACAGTATGATGATGTAACAACGGTGTAATATTAGGCGATCTATTTAAGAAATAGTTATATGTATGTATGTATAATATTGTCACGTCATTTTTTAGGTAAAGAACAAAAAGCTTTATTGTTTATTTGTTTTTAAATTCAATAGAAACAGACACCTGCCAAGAAATTTCACCGTCTTGAGGATTGTAAAAAGATTCCTTGCCAATCTCTCTTCTGAGATACGACCATTTTATTCCGAACTCCGTTATTATAACAGCGGCATTAGGAGCAGAAATGCCACGCTTTTCTTTTCTTATATTCCATTCGCCAGTTTTTAAAGAAGATTTATTTAAATTCGTTTTCATCAGTTACTTTTTACATTTAATTGTTGTATATTATTATAAATTAATTCTTATTTTATTTGAACCTGAGACCTTTACAATGAAAGGTTGAATTATAAAATACTACTCTATCACTGCAACATAATGATGATCATGATAACAATTATTATACAGTCTTCAACAAATCCTGTGTTGAATCTTTAATACCAAACATGAATTGCAGTGCACGGTGAAGGAAAAAATCCTAAGCGCGTCAGCACAGTTTAAAGTTCACCATTATTGCCTAAGGTCGATGTAATCTCTAAACCCGGTACTTAGCCAGCATATCAGACCATGATTTTGCCCTTATTGTAATAGAACACCCGTATCTAGCAGTGGAACAATAAAACGTTTGATAAGAATAGTGATTTAATGAAAACAAACAAAATATACGAGTAACTTAACAAATACTGCAGAAACCAGTACGCAAAATTAATGGAACTGCTATCAGGCCAAAATCGTAAATTACACCTATAAAATGGTTTATTAATTTCAATCCATATTTCATTTCGTAAACTAATTAACTAACCCTAACTAATCTAGCCACAAATTAGATTTATAATGCGATGGCCATAGCTAAATTGAATTTATGCGTCCGAAGTGAATATCTAGAAATATTACAGATTTGTCAATTACAGATCTCCTAAAGGACCTTATCCACTTACAAATACTTGATATTTGCTTTAATTACAAATCAAATTGATTATTATTATTTAACTAGATCATTTTTCTAATCTTTCCAACAATCACCTCAAAGATTATGAGCTGCGAATTCAATGTATTATAATCGCTACACTTCAATCTTAAAGATTTCCCATGACATCTTCCTTCACTTTATAACAATCAATCAATCGTTTATTTGTCGAACAAGTCACATCTAATCTTAGAAATGCATGGTCAAACCCTAAGCGGCTAAGTGGGAGACTGAAATTAAAAGCATTATTGTTCACGGAATTTATGTCGATAATAAAAGTACCAGACATTATATCTTTTGTTGGCTGAAAAATAAACAACTAATGTCTCACTTCCTTTAACCCAGTAATATCTTAAGGATTTTGGCTGTATTTGGGTCTTAAATTTAAAACCGACACGAAATATTTTACCATAAATGTGAACCGAAATACCCATTCAGTGCCGCAGTGCACTTAAATAATTGGAAAATAAGAAAAGTCTAAACGAAATGGAAACAAAGCACAATTTTATTGTCTCGTGCCGTGGATCAAGTTATACTGGTTAAAACAAAATGAGTTTCTAAAGTTACTCCAGCCTTGCGGTGAAGTTACTTGTGAGACTTTATTAGGGGCAATCACAACGTATGGTATAGTTTCTGAACTCTGAGTATCCTTGTGTGGAAGGATTAGAGGCACTGAGAACGTTTTATGACGTAGTTATAATACGAATTTCGTGATATTTAAGCCCAATTTACTATTTTGCGTAAAAATACTTATATTTAGTTTGAAAGGAAATAAAAAACTCTTATAACAAGGCTGTGATATGTACTAACTCGCTAGCTAACAGAAAAATTAACAGCGAACAGAAGTAAAGAAGAACTAAAAATTTAACTTTAAAATTTATATTTAAAAATTAAAAACGTGGAAGAGGAAGTAAAGTTAAAACGCTTTAAATAGAATTATTATAAGTATAATGGCTTTCCTTGATTCTTGACAGACTCTTGTGATTTGGATTGTTAAATAGTTCGAAACAAACGTTTTTATGACCGAACAGCCATCGCAAAAACATAATTAGAAAGGAAGGAAGAAGAGTGGAAAGAAGTTTTGCGGACCAGGTTTTCAATGGAACGAAAATCACATCATGAACTAGAAGATTGTTAAAATGATCTTGTAGAACGATTTATTTGTACAAATAAACCACAAGCAAAATATTGCACCCCGATTCCCTAATATGTTCTTGAACTTCCAAAGATATATTTCTATTAAATATAGATTCTCTCATTTGATCCCAAACAGTTTTTTATATGAAATGTTCCTCATTCATTTTTTGTGGAAACGCAGAAGTTTATACTGCTTACGTAAATGTTATTAACGTGAAAACATTTTACAGCGATGAATTTGACGGTTTTAAATGTTTTTTTCTTCGTAGGACTAAAGTGCTCGCCTCCAAAATACTTTTTAAATGAAGTCCCACATCTGAATTCGTTAATTTTAGCCGTGATCTATTTTCTCTCACAAAAAAACTGTGACTACCGCCAGGACACTCGTTCTAGAGTACCGATGAATTATCTAAGAGGAAATTAGAGGATATTTAAATATTGGTATGACCTAAGCTTATAAGATTTTACTTTCTTATTTAAACAACGAAACTTTGCAGCCGCTGGATCCTAGACTTACAGCAGAACGGAAGTCAGTTGACAACTAAAGTTTAGTGGTTAGCAAAATATTCTAGTTAGACCGCTTACATGTAAAAATATGTAGGTACTCATACATACGCAAAACGATATTGAAATGGATCGGCTCCATGTTTCTAGTAGAACTTTTAAAATATGACCCCATGATATTGGCAAGCGACGATTTAGATATGAAAAAATGTTGATGCCTATTAAAAAATTACTTGATTCTTTTTATAACATATACAGCAGGTATATTACAAAAAAAAATCTACGTTTTAACACAGTATAATGTATGCATAGGTACCTATTAAGTATACTATAAGGATAATAAGACAAAAAGCAGAGTCGCTAAATGCAGTGCGACTTAATTGAAGCGGGCTAGTCCTCGCATACCGGAATATTTGGGCTGACCCATTTTTGCACAGCGGCGGTATTTTTAAGTAAATGAACAGAGATCCTTCAGTGTGGCCTTTTAAAACGTTTTTCACACTGAATTTTTGTTGCATCATTATTGCTGAAGAACGCTAAGATATAATAGACATTTCTACTCAGGTCCGCCAACACGATCGTCTTTTATATTTCGTTGAAACATTGAATAAGCAAATCTTTAAAACATTGAATAAACAAATATTTAAGTGACAAAGAATCACTCACAGAAAACGAATATTACACAAATATTTCTGAAAAAATTTTTCATTAACTTTTATTGTAACAAAAAGTAACAAATATCATCAGGAAATATTTGTGATTGAATTGCTGTTTTGTAATTCAATAGTATCGAAACTGTAACATTTATCAAATACACATCGTGATATAATTGAAGTTCGCCGAGAACGGAATATTTCGGGATCTCCATTTTACGAGGACCGGGTTTTTAAGTAAATGAAGGAAAAATCTCTTAGCTTGGTGACGCTTTTAAAAGATTTTCAGACTCAACTTTTTTAACACATTTTCTGTTCATTGTCTCGAACATTTCTATACATATTATGTATACCTCTTTAGATTTCAGCTTAGAAACTTAAATATATCAAGATAATGAGTTTAATAATGGGATAATTATGTATCTTATTTGTCAAGTGGCGTGGGCGCTACATCGGTGGTTCAATCTGATTCAAGTATATAAATTTTCACCCGACTGCATCGGAAGGAAAATGTTTTCAAGCGTATGTACTTTAAGTGAGTATGTCCATTTCTTTGGAACGCTCTACCGGCCAAATAGCTTGACGGATTTTAACATATGAGGTGTCATTGAATTCCTTTAAATTGTTCTAGTGATATAGAACTATACTAATTGTATATTTATTTCATTACGGGACCTGGGAATAAAAATCGGGAGAGGAGACCAGTATTTAAAACATGCCGTTCGAAAGTACATAGGTATACGTGAGTTAAACCGGTACATCATTTAATCGCAGATATTAATCATCAGCCCTTTATTCGTTTCTCTTTTAAAGACTAGTCTCCTCTCAAAATAAGTCTCTGGTATCCTATCAGAATGAGTTGGATTAATACCATAGTCTGCTACGATCGCCAGGCTGCTTTGGCAAAATATATAGATATTTGCTCAAAGCTCTACAGTAAAATAGGCCCACAAGGGTTTGGTTTTACAAAGTTTACTTTAAAGTTTAAATATTTTCGTTACTTAGGTAAAGTACGCTGAAAAGACTAGTGCTGTTCACTAAATGCGCTGCACCGTAATTGAAGCGCCAAGTTCTCCACCGGAACGCTTTCGAGAGTACTATTTTTGTAGCGAGTGTATTTTTAGTTACAAATTACGCTTTCATATATATACATATATGTATCGTTGCACGGTTTATTCTGATACGAATTTAAACAACACAAATTATTATTGCTATGTCGTCACATCATGGCACATGCAAGTGTTTTTTATGTCTCTCTTCTGTAATTATCAAATTTATCCCTCTCTTCATACAAGTACGCCGCTTTTGGAGGTTTCTGATTTCTCCATTATTCAGTACCTGATGTATTTTGGTCAGAATAGGTGAGTATTGGTCTTATAAAACTGTATATATAAGCATTACACCGTTTTCGATAGACACTGGTTACATATATAAAGTAATTGTCATATATAGATCAAATCGATATATTCCTTTTAAAGCAACCCTGAGACGAATTTGTTCCGAAAATCAATTTATTTAAATTTGTCGTGTGACGCCTACATTTAAATAAAAATATTACCGTTACCCGTGTAAAATGTGTTACAAAAAGGCTAGCGATTTCCACAAAATGCGGGCCAGCGTAATTGAAGAGCCAAGTTCGAGCTCGGAATATTTTCGAGAGGGTTATTTTTGTACGGTGCGCACTTTTGGAGGAAATGAAGGTGGCTCACGTACCAGCATTATCCAGTTTGGTTTTGGTGCTGACATAACTTACTAAATACTATTTATAAAAATATTTATACGAAACATTACATATATTTGTAGGACTAAGTCCGGATGTGTGTGCGGAGTATGACAATATATTCAACGGTTGGACACGTAACTGAAATAGTAAATTGTGAGAGAGTACTACACTCTTTATGTTTAAGTTTTCAATATGTATGAAACACGGTGTGTTACTTTACCAAATTACATCCAGCGTCTTGGAACAATTAATATTGATTTCTCGGAGGAGAACTAAATACCAACACATGAAATTTTATATAAATTCAATTAAACAGTATTTTTAGTTCATGTCATCTGTCGTAATAACCGAATATCAAATCTAAAAACGTATCAAAACTTAGGAAATCTTTTGCCATTTCTATAACCTAAGCCACAAATCGGCATCTCGCCATACAAATAAACAACAGCTTATATCAAAAATGTAAGAAGGACTCCTTAAAATTTTTAATCGCAATTTGTACTTCCATAGTTAAATTCTGTTAGAGTTTTTTTTTATGATTATAACTTTTACTGTAAGTCTAGAAACTATCTGATAGTGTTTGTAGTTTGTGGCATCTGTAACATATCTCAGATAAATGCGATTCCGATGCTCATACTCATACTTAGATACAGCTAATATATTAAAACAGGACTTACCACAGTATTACTGCCGAACGATGTAAATGTAAAGTTCATGGTAAGTGCATATTGCACATTATCACTTTTAAAGCACAGTGATTACGAAAAAATAATCATTAAAATACATATATGTTGATTTTACTACTGGAACTCTTTTAGCCGTTAGAAATTCTAAAATTTAAATATTTTTTTCAGACAACAATAACCAGCAACCTTATTAATTAATTAAAAATATGTATATTCGCTTTTACTTAAAAAAAATTATAGTAAAAATTATATTTAACGAAGCATGCGTTTTGTAGATCCTTGTATTTCCCACACCAATCTGGTTAATGGCACTGAAATGGTCGCGAGGAGAATTACCAAAACATGCGATAAATTACGGAGCGGATATTTAATTTTTTAATGATTTCAATTAACAATTACAATTACGATGCTAAATGACGTTTAAATATAAACATCATCTTAAAATATATTTTTTGCAGCTAAATTAATATTGAAGTAACATTAGTTGAAAAGCGCAATGCAAGGATTCTCAACCAAACAGTTTTTAATATTAATTTGCTGATAATGAATTTTTACAGCATAGCTTTAATTGGTCTATAATTTGTTATGTAAAAACCTAGGAGGGAATAATATTTTCATATAAATAAAACAGTCTGAAACTAGGCTCGAGAAGAAACGAGCTACGTCAACTCTACCGTTCCGAAACATATGAATAAAATGTGTGTCACTGATTCCGAGAGTGTATATTTGTGCGCTATGAAGTACGAACTCGTTCAGGCGATAATTTGAGAACTACAATATTTTTACCAACTTCTTATAATATTTACGAAACGATGCTTTCAACGATGCTTCAGCAGATTGAAGTCTTTTAATATATGAATCCGAGAACTGTGTTATTTTTGTAAATACCATGCCATTAGTTTACTTTCTAGAATGCAAGTGCATTAAAAATACCCCGAACAGCCTACGTTGCCACCAATTATGAAGAAGCTCTTTTTGTCCTTGGATAAAAATGCCACGACACCATCTCAGTGTTTATCGTTACTACAACATAAAAGGGGTCGAAAAATTTTGTTAGTCGCTTTCTCGCTCCTCTGTTCATATATACATACTAATGTGTTTTTCTGTTCACTTCACCTAGCCACGTAGCATGAAATTATTTGTTGCATTTATTTATTTGTGTATCGCACCGATCAACACAATTTAGACAAACAATTGATGAGTATGACAGATAAGTCATATAGAAATGGCCAATGGATTTGAAGATTATTATATATTAAGGAGTCCATGCTGATGGTTTACTATCTATAATTATTTATTCATTTATACATATATCATATCTGGTAAATATATCATATCTGCACGAGTAGCAGCACGAATATGTGCCTTACTCAAATAAAGAATTTACCACTGGTATATATTCTATACAATATATGTTTATTACCATAACAAGCAATAGTGTAACAACAATTGCATCTGATAAACAAGCATCAGAACGTCGGGTTCAATGCTTACCAACTTATATTTACAAAGTTTAAAAGGACCATGCGATAGCTTTAACAAGACTACTTCTCTAGAATATTCTCGAATATTCTCAAATAAACGTCAGCGAAAATATACCTCTTAACACACATTCAATCGTACCGTATTGGGAATTTTTATGAAATTTATCTAGGCTTTATTTTTGAGCCTCATGTTTGAGTAAGAGAGAGATATACATAGAAATGAAAATATTCCTGAATAAGTAAATGTACGCAAAACGTTTTAATATTATCGCATAGACCTATCCTGTCTCACACCACACTGTCAGTACACCTGTTAGTACTGTGCTTAAGCAACTTTTTCTAGAGAAAACTGCATTGACAATAACAATAATAACTTATCTATTATTGTAAGTGCAATATTTCATTGATCTTATTGTAACTGTATTATTTCATTGTCTACCTACATATTTCTAAAGATCTTTCACTATCAATTTTATGAGTAAAGCTCTCACTAAGACTGTACTGTACTCAAGCAATTTAAACGGAAAGGTTATAATTTATAGAGAAAATAAAAAGCTTTTGCTATTTACATCATTGTCACCAAACAGTAAGAGATATATAGGTACATTTGTAATTTATAATGAAATATATTTTCTGCTACAATTTCAATTTAAAAATTGAACACTTTCATTACAATTTTAATTTTATAATCGAACACATTAATTACAATTTTAATTTTAAAATTGAACACATTCATTACAATTTTAATTTTAAAATTGAACACATTCATTACAATTTTAATTTTAAAATCGAACACATTCATTACAATTTTAATTTTAAAATCGAACACATTCAAAATAGGCCCCGCATTTTTTTAACTCGCGGCGTTAAATCGTCGCGCGCTTACGTTAATGTATCGGTTGGAATAATACGGTTTTGCCAACGGTTTTGCGTTCTGATGTTTTGCGTCGTTTCGTTTCGTTTCGTTTTTAATTCTCACCGAGAACCCGCTCGGTTTTCCGTTTCGTTAATTCCAGGTTACGCAAAAACGGAAAACTCGAATCCTGTATCGCTAACATTGGTTTTTATTTTTAATGGAAATTCGAAATTCGAATGGGAAAACTATGGCGAAATCGTACGATGGGCTTATTGAGTGATGCAGGTATGCAGTTAGCACTCGAAATTTAAAATTTATAGTTCTTTTAAGGCATTGAGCAGTTTGCGATGTTTAACAAAAGAAATAATATGTCCATTTGAAAAAAATATGTAATTCAGGCCTTACTTATTGCAAATTATAAAAGTTTTAATTTTTACAATTCTTTACACATACCTATATTACCAGAAGAATATAGCCCAAAATATTTCGGAATATTTTTATAAAAACACCTATAGGTCACAGCTGAAATTAGCCCTGAAACATGTAATTTCAATCATGATGAAAAAGGCGATTACTACTCAAGCGACAAAAAAACCCATAACTACAAAAACAATTTCTCTGTTATTGAAAATTTATCTTTACATATTTTTCGTAACTAAGTAACACCATTTTATCTTTTTGCATAATTCTATAATATTATATTTTGTCATAAGTTTATGAATAACGACTGCTACTAAATGGTCCATAAACATAGTTGAGGTCTTCTCTCCCATACAAAACAAAATGTACTACAGTTCATTAAAACTGAGCCTCCTGTTACGCAACGTTTAAACAATTTAAATCCCCGCACACAAAAATCATACTTAATTCTGCTCTACAGAGCGAATAATCCAGTGAATTCTTCTGGTGCCGTTAAATCCTATTTATATCGCTCTCTCCCCTCATATGTTAGAAAGAGATAGACTTGAACAGTACCCTATGAGTGCCATGACGTCCGCGCTAATATGGTGTTAGGTCAAGGACGTTTTCCCAGCAAAACGGTAAATCGTTTCGGCAAGTTCGTGAAAAAACATCATATATACTTAAATTTTAATATAAAAATATACCGACATAATAAAATACCATAAATTTATTTTTATTGTATTTTATTTATTATAACATTACAATTTATGAAAATAGATTGGCTACGGCTTAAATTCGGCTTAAGAAATTAATGAAATTTATAATGGGAAAATGGAGTGTCAGACTTTGTTACTTTTTTATGCTATTGTTGGCAGCAGTAACTCAGCGTTTCTTTAAAAACCATGTTTCCTTACAGATATATTACCACAAAAGTACATTACATATTTGTTTTCAGATTACGTCACTAAAAATCATTAGAAAACTATGATGTTTCTGTTTATAAACTTATGTATTTTATCCTCCTTCAATATAGTTTGATCATAAAACGAATGATTACGAGGTTACTCGATTATAACGAAAAGCACGTCGACACGAACGTTTCTTTCATTTAAAATCGCTCGCGCTCGTCCCGCTGAGTGATTTTAGAAAATCCTTTCGGAAAGGCCGTCGAATTAGGGCCCTAAGTAAACAGGATTACCTTATATTTGTACATTCTCGGGATATGTTTTATTTGAAGGCCCTAGAGTATTCCATTTACATTTTAGTAAAAGGACCTTTGA
>DWDT01003371.1:0-12377 GCA_018245595.1 Microceris scylla | reverse complement strand
TTACATTTGGTAATATTACATGTTTCTAATTCTGTACAAGTATCTTAGTTTTTATTTCTGTATTTTGTTAAGCAAAACAGCTGATATCCGGGCAGTTTACTTTTGAAATTACAATAAACCAGCTATCCCTGATAGTGTCAGTGTTTAACACCTATGATATTTCTTAAATATATAAATCCTTTCTTGATGCTTGAACTTACCGGAATTTATAAATATCTATACAATGTTTGAATCGTGAAAACTTCAGGGACATATAATTAATACTACGTAACTTCGGCAGTAATGTCAATATAAATATCCTAACGCCGGCTATCAGGTCAGATTAACCTGTTACTTGCATCTTATATATAACAATGCTATTTCTAATGACACATTCAATCGATCTTGAAGCGTTCGTTCTATGAATATCAAGTTTATTTATCTGTTGGGATGACACAACATATGTATATGTGTTTATATGTATTATACCTTGCATGTAGACTACAGACATATATAATACTTTTACGTAAAATTAGTTTAATGTTAAGCTTAATAAGCTGATTAAATAAAATAATGTAAATGTTTCCATAAGAAAATACTTGAAAAATATAATCTAACAAGAGATTAACATAGTACATTCATGCCAGTGGCTTAGTATGTCATGATTTATTGATATAAGTACATTTATCTAATTTGTAAACTATAATATATAGTATTCCACTTGTATCCAAAATCCCACAGGCTATCCAAAACAGCCATATAAGGTTTGTAAACGCGGCAACCTCTGCGCTGTAAGGCCGCGGTCGCCTGACATAGACCCAGATACGACGACATTGGCACTACATTCATGAACTGAGGTCAGTCGCGCGTTTAAAAATAATCGCGCTGAATATTTCGCGCTATTTCTGCGTTTTGACAGTTGCATGTTTGAATTTGGAATATGGTGCCGCCACGAAACAATGTGAATATTTTCAGATATAAATATTCCTTATAAATATATTTCTTTTTTAAATACAAAACTGACTAGCCACGCTCTTTTTATAGTAAAAATGCTAAGAAAATATTTGATATTGTACTTTGAGGATGTTTTCTCAAGGTTATTTTATTTGATTATTTTTTTTATAATCTTTGCATAATTATACATATTATAAAAATACATATATAATACATTTTTTTCTGTAAGAGTATATTTGCAACGATTTTAAACATTTTCAAATTTTTCATTGTTCTGTTATTGACAAGTAATAAAAAGTGATTACACGCGTCCGAATCAAATAATATTTTACGTCACTCTGTTTCCGCCATTTTGAATTACAGGTTTGGTTAAATCAATATTATATACCCGTGTAACTGTAGTGTTTTATACGTAAGTAGCAAGATACCGTGTCAAGTGGCCGCGTCTAGACGCACTAGGTGTGTGAGCAGGATGTATTTGTATAAAATGCATCTATTACGTCACTGACCTCCGCTGATATGATCGTACGAGCGACCCCGGCGCGATCTGAACGTAATGTCTATGTATCTAGTATTTTTATGTTATGTATTCCGTTACGTCTCGCAAATATTTTATTCGTTATCTAATTTTATAAGGAAATATAATTTTAAGTAAAAGAACTGCATTTTAAATATGACGGCGCATTGAGGAGAATCCAAGGCAGTTTTTTTAAAACAAAGATATCACTCCCTGTAAGGTTCCTGTTCAGTTATACAATCATAATTTGTGGAGTGTACGAGTGTGTACTCGTCAAGGCGCTCTAATTGAAGGTCTGGGTCTAGACGCGCTAGGTCTTGCAGCAGGATGTATTTGTATCTATTGCGTCACTGACCTCCGGCCGTGCGACCGTACGAGCGCCCCGTGTTAGTAGTGGCCCCGGTTTGATCTGGATGGAACAATTCCGTATTTCTCTGCCATAGATCGGAAATAAATTCTAATATATTCCCTAATACGTACTTGTTGGTAAAGCGTTAATTTTATTGTTTAATAGTATGAAAAATACAGTGTCTGCCAACCCGCACTTGGCCAGCGTAGCAGACTATGACCTTAACCTTCTCAATATGAGAGGAGACCCGTATTCCAGCAGTGGAGTTGTAATGGGTTGAAAAAAGAAAAAAAAAAGAAATGAAAAATATACTTAAAATCAATTGCTGAGAAATGTTATTGGATATAAATATTTTACGAATATAAGATCTATTTCGTATTCGAAACACAATATTACTTTACTAAATTTTTTTAATAACAAAAAAAAGAATTTCTATATTTTAAAATGAAAATAAAATGTTGAATTCATTAATGAATTATCAAAAAAATAAATGTTAAATTTAATGTTGCATCACATCCAAAGGCAAAAAAATTACAATAGGGTCAACTATTAGGTCAGATATATAAATGATGTGCAGAGTATATGTTTTTATTACTGAAATTACCATTAATTCTGTTAATGAACATTATTATTATATAAATCGCATAATAGAAAGCTAACTAATACATAATATAGCATAATTAAATGATGAGATGTATTCTTAAAACGAATCCATGAAAGTGTGTTTAATAAAGAGACGCCATTTTAATATTTAAATGTATTCGGCTCGTTTGTTTTCATAATAACTTTCCATGTCGAAGGTCGCCGTGGTGTAACGATCGATAATATTACATAATTATTAACACGGAAGAAAACGTTGGCTTTTCTAATTAATGGCCCAGGGTTGCGGAGATCGAAGGTTAAAGTTTGAGGATTCAAGCTAGTCCCATTTACATGCATTTTCTCACGACGCATTTCCATAAGGATAGCTAGAGAGTGAAGATCTCACTTCTGTTTTCATTATTCGTTCTACGTGCAGGTCTACTAAGGTTTCAGTATATTGCTTTTCTTAAGGTGTGGCGGCTTGTATCGAAATATTCTTGTGCGTTCCGACTCTATCATAAAGCCTAACGATTTACCGTGATCTTCATCATCATCATCAGCATCAGCTTATCGTGATCTTCATCATCATCATCATCAGCTTATCTCAGTCCACTGCTGGACATAGGCCTCCCCCAATGAACGCCATCGCGCTCTGTCCTCGGCTTGTCGCATCCAGCATCTGCCTGCAGCCTTTCGCAGATCGTCATTTTATAAGAAAAAAAAAACAACAGCAAGAAAAAATCTTTAACATGAATAAAATAAATTTATGTATACTATAACAAATTCAGATTTATCAACAAAGGATAAGAAAAACTGTAGATCAATGTCAATAAATAACTTAAAGATTTTTCGTATACATACATACATACATATATGCACGAGTATATTAAGCACCCCATGACTTTTTCACAATAGTACTCTGTACTAATATTTTTTGTTCATTATTATTTTTCTTTATTTTCTATATTTATTTTTACTCTATCAAACGGTAATACGGAGATATTCGAATTAAAAAAATATTTAAAAATATTATAGCCGCTTCAGGGGGCTTTTACAATAGAAAATTACATTTAACCCCATCGTAAGATGTAATTAATTAAGTTTTTAGACACATAGTCATTCTGGAGCGATACAAATGCAGCAGATCCATAGCTACTCTTCCAAATTATAATACATATAAACTTGACAACTTCTAACAGAAATTACTCGAATAAACTATTGTAATAAAAAATAATAATTATCTAATTATTATATTAAGTAGACGTACCAAGGTTTTAATACCGAGAATACAAAAGGCATGGTTCTGCTATAAAAACTAATGGTGACATTAATAACATCTTGCAACAATTCACACATGACCATGTGACAGTTGATAGACATACGAGTATGTATGTACCATACATACATTTCTAAATACATATTTATATCGATGACAACCCCATCGTGTACATATATGAGCAGTTACGTAACATTTAACCGGAGAATAAATGCTCATGTTCATTGCAAAAATATTTGACTCCAGTTTGAATCGAACCCATAGCCTCCAGGCTTAGCCGTCAGTCACTAACCATTGGACCATCAGACCAGTCAAAACTATTGCTTTATATTTAAAATACTCGATTTGTAGGAGCTTTTTGATACGTTAAATGACGTTAATAAAAAGGTTCCTGTCTTGTTTACTACGTGAGAACCTACGACGTAGTATCGCTACGAAAGTTCAATAGGACTTCAAAAAATTTGCCAAGCTTAATAATCGCCTTTATTGGACTATGAACTTTTCTTATGTAGTAAACAATGGATGTCCGTTTTAAGACGACAGTTTTGTAAGCGACGTGGGATTAACACGGTATTAATTTACTGAATATATTACAGAAATATTTATTTATTTATTAGGCCATTCCTTAAATGGCGTCCCATAAAAAGTCTATTTACCGTTTTTCTTATGATTACTACGCTATGAATAATAATAATAAATAATAATCGACCCATTATAATTCCAGTGGTGGTATATGGGTCTCTTCTCATATTGAGCGGGTTGAGGCCATAGTCTACGCTATGAATAGTTACAAATTAAATCCAGTCCAAGAAGAAATATAACATAAATAATTATCAATGTAAAATATACATAAGTATAGTAACTCTACAGTAAATTTGATGTACAATATGCGAATACGTCGTGTTTCGTAGAGCTGGAAATATTATTAGAGAACGCTGGTTAGCAACAAGATTAGCGCGGTGCGTAATGAAATTCCTGTTATTTTAGGGGGTGGGAGGAGTATCGTCGCGTAGCAACCGTCGTGGTCTTGTCGGCTGTCGCCCGGGCGAGCGCTGCCTTCTCTACAATTGTAGAGCTCGATGCATTTTGCGACATTTTAATGACATTTCTAATTTAATTAAAAAGTATTTAATTAAAATTGGTCCTTCAAACTTGCTTTCATATAATAATTAATTTACGGAGATAAATGGTGTGAAGGATGCTAATTGAAACAGCTTTATACAGGTTGAAACATTGTCGTTTGGTTTGATTCCGTGTTAGTATAGGTTATACATATTTCGAGGTTGTTTTACAACCGTTTAGTGATTGAGCATTATATTTCCGTCAGTACCCACGGTATCTCTAGTTCAGGACTTATAAGTGCTATGTCAACATTTATTATTTAAGAAAATTTGAAAAACGAAGGAACATGATTAAAAATATGTTCTAGAATACAAAGTTTAAATACTTTTATTATAATCTGCGAGGAGAAATAGTTCTTAAAGTTTTCCAAGTAGTACCTAACACGCACCGCCCCAGCCGCCCGCCCTATCGTTTCCCTTAACATATACTTCCTAGGGCTATTTAATATATACCTGTTAAAGTATCATAAGTACCATACGTAGATACACTAAGCTATCGAATTTAGTCACTTGAAATAGTAATCTAAAAATCATCTAAGAGTTTGGTTTTTTGGTTTATTTCAGTACGAGTAAAAGAAAATTGTTCAGGACAATGCTCGTTATCATATTCAAGTGCTTGTAATTATGAATAGTAGAGCAGACACATTACAGTTATCTTGATTTCAGTTTTTAAATATTAGAAACGGTTTTTTTTCGTTTGTTCTTTTATTATAACGTCTGCTAGTTTTCGAATTAATCGAATAAAAGCTTGGAAATCCTTCAGAGTTTCTTAAGTTAAAGTTAAGGCGTCCCTTAAACGTTACACGTGCTGCCTCCTCGCCCCATCCCTTCGTTCCCACTCGCTACCCGCTCCCTCGCTTTCTCGATGCAATCCATTTCCGTTCAAAGCAGATCTATGTTACATAACTGAAAAATATTAAATTATGTAATCATACTTATATTTTACTAATATAAAACAATTCATTTGTACATTACTTATTTTTTTTAAAACAACAAAGAAGTAATTTGTTCGTACTTGTCACGACATTTCTTTTCTTCGTAAACGTAACAGTAAGTAGGACTGAAAGTCTCTACAATTATTTCTATTGTGTTCCTATAAAACACAGAGTGTCATTTGAGTATTTTTAAACTAAGCTGTATCTGTATCGAATACGAAATTAAATAAATATGGTTGCTGATAGCATAGTAAAGCCTTAGCGTATTGTGAGCCTCAAATACAACTTACTCATTCATGGCGCTCAATACGAGCGCTGAGGGTGCGCGGGGCGAGGTTACACGTGTATCAATGAAGAATAAACCGCCACCACCACCCTCCAAAAGTAGGGTAGGGAGTTCAGTTTTTAATCGGGTGAAATAAAAATAATTGAAGGTTCTTTGGTTATTCATTGAATCAATTATCAACCATAATTAGAATCGACAAAAATTTTATGAAAAATTTTAATAACTGGTATAGGTATATTTAAGTCTGTACGATAGAATTTTCACCTTTAGTAGATTATATCTATATGTAGTTTGTAACATCGAAATCATATTTTTAGGTTTGTTTCCTTGTAGAGTTTTCAATAGTCACTGATTGTATAAATCATAACAGAACAGGTTGCAAATACGAGTTTAATACGTAATACATATGACCGTTTACACAAAATATGGCAAGAAAAACATAATTAAAACAACAACAAACTCATAATGGAGTACGAATACTGAAGAAAACAACGCGTTTCGTCGTTCAAGACACAAAAACCAATTACCGAGGTACATAGCTAGTAGCACTTCCTCTAGCGGAGTGGGCGTTCTATTCCGTAGCTAGGCGCTACGGAGGCGGCGGGGGGGCCCCGAAGGCCGTAGCGCGTACTACGGGATCGATCGAGGGGTCGCCCGGGGCCCGGTTGTAGCGTACCATGCCGTGTCAGCCTGAATAAAGCTTGAGCTACACTGGTCTGAAACTTATTTGTTTATTTATTTATTCTAGAGTCCCAATTTGTTTGGGTTTTTATTTATATCCGACTGTAATTGGTCATTTGTTTATTCTTGTGCAACACCTTAAGCTAAGGTGTACGAAGGCGTACTTAATGACTAATACCTTCTTGCCCAGTCAACCCTGAGTGATGGGTAGACTGATGCAGCAGGTAGTAGGTGCGTATTTCATTTATACTTCTACGCATATTTTATAATAGCTTTAACTGATTTATCTAGAGGTTACTAGTGACTTATACATTGCTGTTTCAAAGCGTAGCTGTTGAGTATTGCCAAATAACAACGTCCTTAGTATACCTACAGCTCTATATTAAGGAAAGTAGAGTTCTGAAAATTTCTATTAATTACTGTTGTTTTTCCAAGAATAACTTAAATTTATTTCTATTGTGGTAATATGCAGTATTGAACTTTACAGCATAGAAAGTACAATAATTTAGTTAGTTTACATACGTCTTGTGCAAATTCATGCTAGTGATTGCAGAGATATTGTACTATGCTGTATCAATGTAGCAATTTTTTAACCATCTGTACTTAGTGTCTACCTGTCTCTACCCAGCTGAATGTTTGTTTACATTTGTGGCACTTCGTATTGAAGGTAATATTCGTATTGCATAAGTCGGCCTACGCTCTATCACGTTACAACGTAAATTCCGACCTGTAGGCGTTTAATACACAACTCTCGTAACTCTTACTTCGTACAATAATAATTGGAACGTAAACACGTCAGGGAAAGTTTTATTGGACTCTATGACCGGAACTTTAACAAGTTATTAAAATATTCTACGCGTAAAATCACTTATGTTTACACTTCTAATTATTTGTACGGAATTATTGTCCGATTTCTAACATTTATGTTGACGTTAAAATAATTTCATAGTTTTCCGTAAATAAGTACGCGAGCCATCCGTCCGATTTAAATTTTCCCGTCAAAACTTACAGTTTTGTTCTCTGTTCGTAACATCACGCCTATAATTTCCAAAGAGGTAGGCAGAGGAATATAGTACATTCCTACGTTTCATCAGTTGCGCTTTTTCGCACCATGGAATAGAGTGAGTCTATTACCATCCTCCGGTTCCAAGTTCAAACTCCAAACTACTATTAGGAATTTAAAGTTAGAAATCCCAACATTACCCGAGGACCCAGGGCCTCTTAATCAGTAGCCGCGCTTGTAACCACTTCACTAACGACCCAGTCATAATAATAATAATCGACCCATTTATTCCACTGTTGGAATACGGGTCTCTTCTTATGTTAAGAGGGTTAAGGCTATAGTCTATCACGCCGGCTAAGTGTGGGTTGGCAGACTTCACACACCTTAGCATTATTTCTTTTTCAATTTTAAGATGTGCAGGTTTCCTCACGGTGTTCTCCCTCACCGTTAGCAAGATGTATTTAAACTTAAAACCCACTTTTGTAAAGAGGTGCGCGTCATGGTTTTGAAACCAGCACCCACGGAGGCAGAGGCTGAATTCCTAACCACTAGGAATTCTCATTGTAGACAGTCATATATTTTCCTTAATAAATAATTTCACGTATTCATAAAGATTACACCGTTAACACGAGAGGCCTTACATTACGTGTTTTTATTTATTTATTTCCAAGATATATACTCGTATATACAAAAATACTGATACATAACCACTGTAATCGCTAACATGAAAGAGAATATAAATATTTACTATACATATAACACATTTTCTTAGATTAAGAATAAAAAGGCGATTAGCGTACCCGTGTTCGGGCTTAAGTAACCATCGAAAATATTCTACGAACAAACGTACAGTAACACAAAGTCTTTCAGTATATGTATATATACAAATGTACCTCTCTTTCTAACATCAAAGCTCTATGTTTTGCTCACTCTTACAAAGCTCTGTTTATCTATGGTAACAGAGAAATAATAATTCCCTTCAAGGTCGCGTCGTATTCAGGAACAAGTTTTTGAGTAAATAAATACCTTGAGTAAATTGGGTAAATAAGTAGCTTAGGTAAATAAATAAACAAGTATATATAGTTGTAAATTGAGTCGATCTTCATTTTCTCACTTGCGCTAGACTTTTTTTCTTTAACTTCAGTTTCTAAAAAAATTTAAGTTAATATCAATCATGTTAATCGTAGAAATATTACCAAAACAGTACAAAAATAGGTTGTATTGAACTTGATAACTTCATCGTCATCATGATTATTAGTCTATTTCCGTCCACTGCTGGATACAGGCCTCTCCAATAGCACGCAACTGAGCTCGGTGACTTATTAGTTTTAAATACTTTTATTCTTAAACACAGGTGGCCTACGTCCAACTTAGGACTGACGCAGGGTGTTAACGGCTGATAATTTCAAAATTTGTCCGAAATAAAAGCATCTCTCCAAATTTGCTATGACATTCAAACTATTATTATTGCGATAATCATAACATTACGTCCCTGATAGGGTAGACAGAGAACACTGATTGCCAAGTATTTCTATCCTTACAAACTTACGTGCTTTTTTACATTCTCACTCTCTTCAAACACGCACGCCGCTTTTGGAAACTTCAGACTCTCTCATCAGCCAGAATCGTACAATAATAATGTATCCTTTAAATAGCACTGACTTAGCAGATGTACAGTTTTTCTTATTTGGATGTTTAAAAAAATGGTTAAGTAAGTGTCTTACGCAATCGTGGAAGTGAATCCGAGTCGTGTGCACCGTAATACGGAAATATGGAAACAAAACTAATTCGAGTACGAATTAAATCGCGCAACTTTCACTCTCCTACAAAACAATTAGCGCCGCGTATTTTTGTAACGGCCCATGTCACAGGCGCAGCGGTCAATTTAAAGACTGCCAAACAGAAACGTAACATCACACCTATAACCCCCGACAGGATAGACAGAGGAGTATAGTACACTCCCACGTTTCACCAGTTACGTTTAAGTCTCATGGAATAGGTGGTGAGTCTTTTGCCATACCACGGGCACAGATTCAGTCTCCGAGTCACTATTAGACGTTCAAAATTAAAACAAACAAGCACTCGACCCGGGATTTGAACCCAGGAACTTCCGATCCGACGGGAGAACACTGGTTCAAAGAGGCAGTCTGCCGGACGGAGTAGATACAAGTATATGTATATTTATATGTATAAATGCTCTTATATGAAAAAAACGGAGTTGTTGGTTGCATGCGAAAACCTGAATATCGAGCTCAGTGTCGTGTATTGGAGCGGCCTATGTTCAGCAGTGGAGAATGACGGGCTGAGAATGAATGAATGAAAGAAACAAAATATGCTTTTGGTGACCCCTTTATACGGCAGTAGACGTCAATAGGGTGATGGTATTGGTGATAATGTAGTGTATTAGCCATTGGTTTACAATAACACTTGCTCTGCTTACTTTGCCATTACATGGCTACGTGTAAAGTGGTCTCAACATACGACTATGTAGATATTTATTATTTATTTGCTGCTAACCAGCAGCGCTTGCTGGTTATGCATACAGAATATGAAACTAAATTGATTATATATTTATGCAATATAACTACATAAACATAAGTAAAATATCAACGTTTAAAAGTAAATTAATTATAAATAAAAACGTAACTTCACGCCTGTAATCCCCGAAGCACGAGTCCAAAATAAATGAATTTTTCCAAAATCGCCATCCGCTTATAACTTGAGATATGCATATAGATATAATCTGAGCGGACGAAAGAGCAGAATTCACAGCAGTGCATTGTTTGTGTGCGGTAATAGATTGTACCGGCGCAGTTGGTTTCGTTTGTGCAACTGCATAGCCGGGGCCCGCGGACAGCGAACTGTCGCTGTGTTTGGATGAAAAACTTCAATCTTGAATACCTTGATGTACCATGCACGTTAATAAATTTACATGTAACGTCATAATGATTACCTCGTTGCAGTGATTGCAAGCGCGATTGCTGATCGAGACGTCATGGGTTCGAATCCCGGATCAATTATTATTGGATTTTTCTAACTTAGATTTTCTAGTAGACGTTTTTATTAGTGGCTCTGAGTGTGGATCTATGCCCAGTGTATGGCAGTGGATTCACCTATTAAATTGTAGGACGTAAATGTAAACTGGTGAAACAAGGGATTGTATTACAGTCCTCCACCTACCTCTTCGAAGATTACAGGCGTGGTGTTACTTAAATCCTAAATACTTGATTTAAGATTAACATACACATATGTATGCTCAACGTTCATAAATTTACATACATAATGTCATATTGTCAAAAGGTTTCAAAATTATTTTGTCGTTGAAGATAACGTACCTAGTAAATATAACTTTATTAGTCATGTTTTTTTTCGTTCTTTTTTTCTCCTACACATCTGACTCGCAATTAATGAATTAAAGTTATAAATGTGCGAAGTAGATGAAAGCAAAGAAGTTGTGTCGATTAAGGGAGGCCTATGTCCAGCAGTGGGTAGTGGCTGACGACGATGACGATGGATGAAAAATATAATACTTAATTTATAAAATATTGACGCACATTAAGTGTGTACCAATCTAATAAATCGCACTGGGACAGCGTGGTGAAACTTGTTCCAAACATTCCAAACCGTTGTCCGGCAATATATATTTTGTACATTTCATTATAATAACTTCGTAACAACGTTAACTTTACGGAAGCGATGACTTAAATCGAACTCTATCGGTAATTTAAGAACAGTAAAAGTAGTCCTATAGTAAAAAAATCTTCCAACCATCAGCAAATGAATTCTTTAATATATTCCATATTCATAGTTCATAAACTATCCGCGTTTGAGATAAGCGAGAGGCTCGCGGTTAGAAAACACCAGTGTATTGTATAACAGCACGCAACTAATGAGTTACTCAAGTGGATGGCAACACCGAGAAAATGGCGAGCGACTCTCGATCTTACTTCGTGTCGCGGTGTGAACGACATCAAGAAACATTATTGGACATTTTCTAAATATTTATATGCTTATAATTTTATATGCTTTCCTATTATAAACAAATCGAAAATTCTACGCGATGTGTGCACGTACAGTATTCATAAAAATTCCAGATAAAACAAACTAAAAATTTATGACGTCAAAAATATGTTGAAATAAATCTCGCGCAGCCTTAAACAGGATGACAGTGGCGGAAAATGATCGGGAAAACTCGCCGAAAACGGGTCACCACAATGCACTGGTGTAAACAATAAAATTTTTATAGGGATCGTAAAGGTGAACGCATAAAAAACGTTTAGCTACAACTTTACGATCGCAGCCATTTCCTGGTGGACTTACTTTCGCGCCCTGCACCCGACGGGCTTTTCACGTCTGTCCCGAGAAAACTATAGCCATCCCGCTCGCGAGTATAGCGCGGTCGCTCGTGAAGGTCGACGACCGGGGCAGCGAGCGCGCGAAAGTACTTTCACTGCGCCGGCGCATGCTAGTCTCTAACGATAGTTCGTTGGTACGTACGCGTTTGCGTTCGTGGTGCTCGGTTCCTGTCACTGAAATGGTGGGATAACGCAGATGGTACGGTGAAATGGCCTTTTGTGGGATCGCAGTCTCTTGGCTCGCGAATCTGAAATGGTTAAGAAGTTTGCGTGTTTTCCACTAAAAAAACCCCATTTGTCAGGGCACCTAAATTCCAAGGAACCACGCTTACCATTGCG
>DWDT01003370.1:0-12377 GCA_018245595.1 Microceris scylla | reverse complement strand
AAACCGGTGTACAGTAGTGAACTATAACAGATGATGATAGTGGTGATTTTAGTGAGACATGAACGAATTTTAAGAGGTCATCCTATTACTAAATATTCTATAAATATACGTATAAATAACTGTGACGTATAAGATAAATTTCATTTTAGTTGCCTTCACGTCGTGTTCAAGTAATTGTATACCTACAGATAAAAAAAAACATGTAAAACATGTCGGCAACGCCCTGATAAGGGCCATGGTGCTTTTATTTAGACGACATAGTCGCAACAAAATTGCCGCTACCCACATCATAGGTCGCTCAGTTAGGATTTTAGGTCTGTAATAGACCAGGTGTCAGTTGATGTAAGAAATTTGACCTCCTAACGTTAAGACACAATAAGTAAAGAAAGCATAAAAATATTGCGAAATAAAACAACTGCATATAAGGAACATCTTTATATTACAACAAAACATATTACACATTCCGCCTTTGAAATAAATGCTTGCACAGTCACTGTCTCGACACAGCACCTTCGGCGTACTCACACATCTACAAACACTACACAGTAATAAGTTTTTACACGAGGTCCAAACTACATGTGTGCATGAAGCGAAGCAAACTCCAAATACAAAGTAAACCATTTAAGCTTTATACAATAAATCGCTAAATTATTGACGATCACACTTATCACACTACGTGATGAAATGAAAGTCAGGAATGGTTAGCTACAATTCATGTTTATTAAAAAAAATAAATGAATATGAAAATGCTTCTCTTAAATAAATGTAGACGCCCCATAAATCACAATGTATTTTATCATGGAGCTAGATCCCTAACGGGAAAGGCAAGGAGCACGATAACCTGGTAAAGTTCATAAAACTCAATTGGGCGATGTGAAGTAACTCCAAAACATCACAAAATAAAGTATCACTAACCGGAAGCCCATTTAAAAATAAGAATGTAATATTGTAGTGCATGAGACTAATATATTAGTTACAAAAGGAATTTCTGCATTGAAAAACTCATAGAGATTTGTGTTTAGGACAGTGTCACTCACTAATTAATGAGGTCCTCACTTTCATTTCATTGTTGCTAATACAACTATGTAGAAACAAAAATATGTTTGGAGAACTGCGTGCAGTGTGCAAATAAAGAAAAAATGTTTTATAAGTAATCAATAATTAATTATAAAACAATTACATATTTAAAGTGGAATGCCACCAATTGTATACCATATTGAATATTCTTGAAACAGGACATATTTTTTAATAAAAAGTTATAGGAAGCTTATAATTTGTGTCAATCAATAGTAAACTTTAATTTTTTTTTCATGGAAAATGATTTCGAGAGTTTTATTTACTAATCAATAGTAACAAATTAATAATATTAATCGATTTTCGGGTAAAAAAATATTATTCCTCACGTTTGTTACAAGCTTTCGAAAAAGAGTAATTTTCTTTTGAGCGGTAACGCCAGTGAACGAATGGCTACCGCGCACCGCTCGTACTCAATCCCAATCATTCGCCCGATCCGCTAACATTAATTCTCACAGAAAACAGACATAAAATGACGTTGCCGCCGGATAAGTCCAAAATCCATGGCGTAGAATCTACGTAATATAAATAATTCCATAGTCTACGCAGTAGACTATATTTTCTTTTATTTAAATAATGAATAACTGCTCCCTGGCTTGATTTAATTGAATAATAATTTACTGACTTGTTTCCCAAATTCCACATTTCTTAAATATACAAACATACAATAGTAATTACCTCCTAACTCGATTTGAAAATTAAAAATAGAACTAGTCCAATTATGCCAAATAAAATATTCATTACAACTCTTAACGCCACAACAACTTTGTGAAAACATTTCTGAAAACAATTTACAAATTCAGTCAAGTCAATATCGACACGTGACTGCAATAAAATTATGACAAGAATTTCGTTCATCTACAAACCTATATTCGAAACTTAGGAAAATACATATTATATAATGGAGTTCATCAATGGATCATTAGCAATCCATCGGGCTCAATATAGTTTTTGACTAACTAATCTGAACTGCCCGATGAACAGAGTTTAATCAATTTAATTACACAGGAATACACACTATATATATTATGTGATTTACTGTTACATACGCCTGTATGTTCCCGAAGCGCTAGGTAGCGTGGAAGTGGAAGTACTGCACTCGAGTGCAGTAGTGCAGTACACTTCCACGGGTCACTATCGCCGAAAACGAGGTAAGCTTATTGCCAAATCACGGCCATACTCCGTGCTGGAAATATTAAGGTAGAAAAATCAAACTTTGCCCAAATTACGGGTCGAACCCAAAACCTCTTGATCGGCAGTCACGCCGCTTGCAACCACTCACCAACGAGATAGTCAAAATCATTTACCGTTACAAGGGCAATAATTCGAAAATCACACCACCCTCTGGTTCACATGACATAATATCGACACAGAAAATCTATACCTAGTGTAGTTTGTTATCAGCCTATTTCAGTCCACTGCTGGACATAGGCTTAGTGTAGTGCCTAGTGCTAATTAAGTAACTTTTTAATAATATCCTGACAACGAATAATTCCGTATGTACATCCACGCGCCATTGTTTTCGAGCGATATACATACAATATATTACAATTATGACCACGTTGACACAACGTATAACGCGCACAAATCAGCTTGGCACTTGCGAGGAAAGCGCTTTCCCTCTCGCCACCTCACTCCGCCTATTCCGACTGATGGCGAAGTGCCTAGTTAACTTGTGGGTTATATCATAAACTATAAATACCAAATACATCCATTTTTCTAAAGCGTAATATAATGGTAGTTTTCTATCTCATTACAGATGCAGAAAAATATTTTTAAATATAAATGCATGTATTCTGATGGTATATCAAACATTTCGAGACCAAAACTATTGGATTTCAAAATTCGTTATTCTGTTGTTTTATTATTATTATAACTATCGTTATAACGTAAATTAAGTATAATTTTACTTCACGTTGATTTTTTGGAAATGTAAGCATATATACAGCTCGTATACGTTGATTACAGGTTTCAATTTATCGCAATGTTCCATCAAAATATTTTGGAGTGTATGAAAACACACGAAATTAAAGAGGTCATGTATTGTATATCTACTTGACCGGTTGTAGTACATTACACAGATTCTAATTTACATTTATATTACCATTAAAATGATTAAAATACGATAATTATCTGTAAAAATCCGTCTCTATACACTTTTTTACCGAATTTCATGTATCATCTTTATACAAATACATGATTTTAACCCAAACAAAACTAGGTCACATGTTAAATGCTTCAATTTGACAACTCCAAGTATATATTATTATTCAAATAAATACGCAACATAGAAAAAAAAACAACCGTTGACCTTTTCAGTACCATTAAACCGTGGCCAGTTCCAGCATTTATTAAACCAAAGATTTGGAACCGCTCGGGACAAATGCCCTTCGACCTTAAACCTGAATCTGTCACTGAAACTGAAAACGAGTTATTTTAACGTTAATTAAACGCACTTGTGTTATCGGCACGGGGAGCGCGTCAGGTGTTATGCGTTGGTGTCGTTGACGAAGAGTACGTCGCGGTCCTTCAGGCCGACCTCCTGTAGGCTGGCGGCGCCGCGCGCGATGGTGCGCTTGGGGAAGTTGGTGGTGATCTCGAACTCCTCGGGCGCGGCGGGGTGGCTGAACACGAAGTCGTACAGGTCCTGCGTGGTGTGCGCCAGCAGGAAGCGGCGCGTGAGGCGGCCACCGGCGGGCAGGCGGATGAGCAACGCCACGGCGCCGTCGCCCGGCGCCGGCTCGGCCGGCAGGCGCGCCGCCAGCTGCGAGCGCGCCTCCGCCAGCTCGTCGCGGCGGTGCTGCTCCTGCTCGCGGCGGCGCGCGTCGTCGTGCTCCTGCTGGGCGCGCGCGGCGCGAGCGGCGGCGCGGCGCCGCTCCTTCTCCTGGTCGGCGGCGAGCGACTCCGCGTACGCCTCGTCTTGCGCCGCGCGCAGCCGCGCCGTCACCTCACGCTCCACCCTGTCCGCGACCAGTTTTAAGTTTCATTCCCCCGATTACCACTGATATAAAGCAGCAGGAAGTCCCACTCCTAACCCGACGCTATGTACATTTAAGCGTCGCTTCTGAACGTGGAAGAGTGAATTATTGATACCTTGAGGGGTACGAGGTACCTTAACTGACAGTGGAGCGTAAAATATTAAAATTTCAAGTATATAAATATTTATATAAATGTAGCTTAGGAACGTTGAGGCTCACGCGAGCACAAAGTTCCCAAATTTAAGCGCGGCACGTCTCACCTGTCGGCTCTGGCCGCGGCGAGGTGGGGTTCGTTATCGTTGACCACTCGCCGTAGTCTCTGTAGCAGCTGCTGAGCGGAGCAGGCGCCCTCGCTGCGGGCGACCACGGTCATGCGGTGATCGCGCACACACACCACGCACAACAGCGGGTATCTCCTGCCGCCAACAGACTGCGCCACTCGCCAACCCTCGGACGAATCAATGGAGCACCCCCAAAATAGGGCATAGCTGTTTATATACTGAATCACATCTGGATCTGCCAGGGTCGTCCTGGAAATTACATTAAAAACTTTTATGTAATCTGTTTATAATTAGAAGCTGTACATATATGACCAGTTGCAAGTCTAACAGTACTGTATACTCCGGTATACAGTTATTTGACTTACATATATTGCAAATAGTGTAAAATAAAGTAAAATGACCCAGGCTTTAGACAGACCATGTATTTTGCTTTGATAATTATCCATAAGTATAATATATAAACATGCACTGATTAAAATTATCAATAGTTTATATGGTACCTGGAGAATGTATGAATAAATGTAAGAATTGCAAGAGACAATTCATTGAACACAACTGTATTAGAGCACTAACCTGCAGAAGTTTTGTGTCTCTGTTGCAGATTCCGAGTGTAGATATACAACCAGGAACCTAAGTTCATTCTTGGCATCATTAAGTGCCTGTGCATATGTACCTTGATAGAACACTGGGTGAGGGGAGTACCTAGATGTGTAACTGTTTATGAAGTCCATCACATCCCCCAAGGGATCTGTCACCACTGAAATACATTAAAGCAATGGTTAAAACTGAATTATTTATGTAACAGTATTGTATATAGAATATCCAGAATGTTCTGAATGCACAGATATTTCAGTTAACAAAAAAAATAGGAGAATAAGGTCATAATAAATAGAGCAATAAGGTAATACATATATAAAAATGTTTTTCATGCTCTGTAATAGAATTCTAAATTAGTTATTATCACAGTCTGATTTGAGGAACCTTGAAACTGGACAACACTTCCGATAGTCTGCCACACAGACCGAGTGTGGGTTGGCATATTTCACACACCTTAGAATTATTTTTTATAATATTTTGAAGGGGTGCAGGTTTGCTCACAATATTTTCTTTCATCATTAGCAAGTAATATTTAAAGTTAAAACACACTTTTGTAAAGAAGTGTGCGGCATGGACTTGAACCCAGCACCCCTGGAATGAGAGGCTTGATTCTTAACCACTAGGCTATCAACACTGTAATATATCTATACTTATTGTATGTATCTCCATTAAGTTTTTGTATCTTTAAAAACAACTTACATCTTCTCTCATCATTCCTTATAAAACTTAATAGTAAATTCATTATTGATGATAATGTATTGTAGCACATTGACACAACTAAATTGACCACATATCGGAACAGTCCTTGGACTCCTGCCGGAGCTTCTGGAGGGTCATCAGTGAACACTTGTTGTGCTATGTGGTCATGGACTACAGGAGGTGCTCGGGCCTCTGTTGCAAATACTGATGGTCTACCTTCTCGAATATTCAGTTGTTCCTGTATTGCCACCTACAAATATTAGTTTGTAAATGAATAACTCATATTTAATAATTGTGAACACATCAAAAACAGATGGATATCATGAAATTTGATATTCATTATGAAAATAATACTAGCAAGCAAAGTTTAATATCATACCATATTAAT
Source organism: Microceris scylla (assembly GCA_018245595.1). NCBI lineage: Eukaryota > Metazoa > Arthropoda > Insecta > Lepidoptera > Hesperiidae > Microceris > Microceris scylla. The sequence continues at coordinate 6,360 of DWDT01003370.1, read as the reverse complement.
AAATTATGCAATGCTTTTATGGTACTTTTCCACAACATGATAGCTAAAAACTAATGTGAATATGATGAGAATATAAGAAAACCCAATGTCTGCCAAATGTACCTCAATCATTATGTATGGTGAAAATATGAATCTAAAGAGTAAAGGATATTGCCAAAAATAGGATCATGCACAAGTTTCCTTATCCTCCATAGTATGTTTAATTGTCTTTAGTGAAAAATTCAATATAATGTCTTCTTCCTTACTCATTCACATAATTGTAAAAGTTTAATTATCACTCATAAGTTGTACTGAGATTACTTGGATGATTTAGAATTAACTGATGAAAAATTATGACAAGTTAAAGAGTCATGATGGTTATATAATCTCAGCAAATCTATGTGGTATCAAAGTGTCAGAGCAAATGAGTTGGTGTTCTTGTTGGCCTTGCCTCCCCACTTTCATTGACACTTATTGTAGGATATTGAACTAAAACTTTTTAATACTAGCTACTTAATTCTATAGGTTTATTTCTACATATTATTTCTGTTGAAACTTTTGCTTGCCAAGCAAGAAAAGTATAAATGAGAAGAATTCCCAAAGCTTGGAGAATGTTGTGGAAAGTGACATTTAGTGATAAAAACACACAATTTGTAAACAGTTGTATGCTGTAATTTGAACCTAAGACCTCACGAATGGGAAACAGTATTAATGTACTAGGTTGTCACTGCTATTTAACTAGCTGGATGATATACCTTGAGGAATACCAGCACTATAGACATTTCCCCACTTAAATATATTTTGTTTGTTTGTTAACTTGAATATGATTTACTGCCCAACAGTGCAGGGAATTAGATGAGGGCCAACATAATGGTGTTTATGATTTGAAAAATATATTTGGGCACAATTATCTCATACAGGTAAAAGAGTGATAGTTTTATTTAAATAGAGCATAAAACACTATTGGAGATCATCAGTGTCATCATTAACCTGTCACAGACCCCTGCTAGACTAGTAATGCAGGGTGGCATTGCAAAACACAAGTTCTCACATTAATTATGTTCCTGCCACTCTACAACCAAAATGCACAGCTATATTTAGGCAGCTAGCAGCCAGCAGATTAGCCGGTTGCCAGGGGAATGGGGTGCACAATTTGCAATATGGGAACCTTATATTATACATTTAAATATATCATAAACATAAAGGCACATTCCAGGACAATTAAACATTTTATTCAAGACAGTACTGTACTCAAAGATAACATGGACTCCAACAATCACAATCCAGGTGCCAAATTCTTTTGTCTATGCAACCTATCAAAATTCTCAGACTAAATAAATCTAAGTTCAGCCTTGAAAATATGCATTATATTGCTTAAGTTCACAATTCAGTCAATGTTGTAAAAGGGCTATAGAGTGTACATGGAATATTGTGTTTGTTTTAATGGAAGACATAATGTAGATCTCAACATGAATATGACAGTAATAAATATTGATGAAAACATTACTACTTTAGGATACCTCATTAAACTATAACCTTGGTCATATTGTGTACAGTATAAAACAGACATTTATTTAGAACAATATATCATGAAATGAATTCTTTTATATACAAACTATAAAAATCAAATTCCTCTATCATTTATGTCAAAAGTCTACCGAAAAATGTTCAAATACCAATGACCTGTAATACACAAGAGTGAACAATACTAATTAAACTTATGAATGTAGAGAATACCTCCAGATCCCATTGGTGTCTCTGCAATACATCTCTGCATATCGACATATCTTCTATGCCCGTTAAGTCTTGAAACTGGAGTATTTTATCAGTTTGGTCATGGGTCAGGCCCATGGCATTGTCTTCGAGATCCATCGTTTGTATTTTATAGCAGGAAAATAATAATCAAACCTTCTAAAATGGGAATCTAAAACGATACGACTACATACATGCACTTAAACTATATGGAATTACACAAAAAGACAATCAAAAAATGCGAAAAGCGATAATATTTTCCAAATACTAAATTTCCACACATTATCTATAACTGATTTTCGAAGATGACATGTCATGCATGTCATGTCATGTCATTTTTTTAATCTACAGTCAACCAAAGAGCACAAATATATTTTTTACTCTTATTAATAATGCTGAAGCTGCAGTTTTATTTTCTTTTAATTGATGTGATAAAATAAAAAAATCTACGTATTAATACGTGAAGCAAAATCAATGTGCCCCTTTTTATGAAAATTGTGCAGACGGAGGATTAAGAAATTTGGCCTACCTAAAGTTTATATAGAGAAGAAGTACAGAATGTTAGTATTTTTTAAAAATAATGCTCAAAAATACAATAAATCAATAAAAATCAAATTACACACCCTACCATCAATTTGACACACACGCATATATACTTTTCCGTTTATGGTTAAAGTCTGTGGTCAAATTGAGAATAGCTATTGTTTGTCTCTATAAAATTAATGTATATGTATTAAGTATTACAAATGCCTTGAATTGAAATAGTTAAACCATATATTATTTTACGTTTCCATTGTCAATGTCTATGTCTATGTCAATTAAAATATTTTCTAAGGCGTGTGAAGTCTGCCAACCCGCACTTGGCCAGCGTGGCAGACTATGGCCTTAACCCTCTCTTTACGAGAGGAGACCCGTATTCCAGCAGAGGAATTATAATGGGTTGAAAAAAAAAAATTGTCAATGTCAGTCATGTGACGTCATTATTTATTAATCAACAAGCAGCACAGAGTAAAATTTATCTGACATTAGAACGCAATGCTTTACCTGATTTTTTCTGACATAAGATCGAGTTTCGATCGCTATTGGGCCAATACTATAGATGTTCAATAAATGCTTAAAACATTTTTTTTTATCAATGTAAGATTTGGTTATTTTCTTATTTACATACTAATAATTATTTTTTTATAGTCATTAAAAATCAATGCAAATGAGAGATTATAATTATGTTACGATATATAATTATGTTATAATATAACAAACGAAATAAAAACAAATTCTCTATTCTCATTTCTGTTAGTATATTCTAATGAAATTTATAATATTTGATATCTGTTTGCAGTCGAATTTATTTGTCTTTCTTTGCAGTTTGCGCGGCAGGTACGGCTTTTTCAGGTGTAGTTGGGACTTGTTCTCCTTCAATAGTTACGGGATCTGGAGGCACCGAAGGATCTTCGGTAGGATCATCATATAAGTACTGTGCCTATAAAGTCACTTTTTTAGACTTAATGAAATAATTTCTCTTTAATAGCATTTTTTTTTAATTGTAACTATGATTACTTTGTTCAATGCATTGTTTTACCTTAATTTCATACAACTCCGGTGCAACCTTGAATAAGCTGTGAACGAAGTCCTCGTAAAATATATTTCCATCGCCACGAACATTTGCATCTCTGAGTAATTCTAGAGTTTCTGCTTTATTGAAAATATCTCCATAAGATGTGACAATGGTTTGAAGTTCCTCTAACTCAAGAAAATCTCTCTTTTCTGTATCGAAAACCTGTAATTTTTGTATCATTACCTCATAACAGTCAGCCTCGTTAAATTTATTGTTTAAAAATAATATTAGAATTTGAATTCTCGTAATGTGCTTCCTAGACAATCAGGTAAATAGACAATCATTTGTTAGCTTCCTAGACAATCATTTGTTAGCTTTAATCCTACAGCCATCCATGTCAGGGCGGAGAAAGATTACATCCGACCGCATGCCGGGATACTTAAACGTTACGATATACATATATATCGTAAGAGATGAATAAAACAAATGCTGGCTTTTGGCGATATTATAACGAAGCTAATTAGGATCAACTGCGTAGCTTGCCTCAATGGACGTCTAAGTTCATAAGTGCGCACAGACCAGTCAATGATGATAATCATGAATCATAAAGCAATTTGTAAGGAAATGCACATGGACTGCTTACTTATTTTGTGTTTTTTTACATTTATTTACATATACAACCTTAAAAGCTAATATTAACTCGTGTTTTAAATCCGGTTCAATAATACATTTATCTAGCATGTATAATGTCTGTTCCTTGGTGAACATTTTTGTTACGCCTGCTTTCAAATTCTCCGCTTCTTTCATAATTTCGCCGTAGCTAGGGTAGTGGAAACTTCTATTATGAAACCTGGAATTCGGGTAATTCTAATAACTTCATGTGTCTAGGAATCTTATAAGAAGAATATAATGTGTGTTAGATACTACTTACTTTTTTAATTCAAGAAATTGCTGTAATTTTTCGATCGTGACAACGTTAACGGGTTCATCGTTAATGAATAACTGTGGTTTGGAGTTTTCGTCAAACCACTGAACAATTTCGTCGAATTGGTCTGGAGTAAATCGCGTCTCTTCATTTTGTAGAGGATTGAAAACGTCAAACATATTGAAAATATTAATTTACAAAAGATTTGTTAATCTAAATTCTCATTATTATAAAAATACCACGATGTTGTCATTTTTAAACAAATGTCATAAATAATTCAATGTTTTGTTGTTAATGTTTTTAGTCAACACCAAGTAATAGTGCGATGTGTGATTTTTATTCCAAACAGAAAATCGTAATGCAATTGCCCTAAAAAATTTACATAAAAACCGTTATGTTAAAATATTACACAAAATATTTCGAACATGTAGAAAGTATGTTATTTTAAAAACCAGCATGCATGTATTAATAATATTATTATTTTGACGCGTTGCCAGAGAACACTAAGATAAACTGTTAAAATGCTCATCGTGTCTCCTTTTAATACTCTGTATACAATATTAAAAATTAAAAACAGCAGAATGTATGTTCGTGATATTTTACTACATTTTTTAAAAAGCGGTGTCTTGTTGTCAGATGTTACTTTGACATTGACTAAACCAACCTTTTTTCTGAGTTAGATTTCTATTATTTATTCCAATAACAGAACACAAAAGATACGATCTTACTTTTAAATATTATTGAGTTAATTTAAAATGTTCGAGACAGATGACTATGATCAGGTTAAATTTGTAATCAAATTATATTTCCTTTGTAGGTAGTAACCACCACATATTATTCTTATTTTATAGTTAATGTACAGCTTAATGTTAAGTATTAAATAATCTTCGGTCCTATTGTTTTAATTTAGTATAGTCTCCAAAGTGTTCTGCATTCCTCTGTCTACCTCTTCGGGGAATACACGCGTGAAATTACGTTTATAGTCTCCAGTTTAATGGTTAACTCATACGTAATTATACTATTCGTTTTCAAACTTACGTGATAACTTACTTTTTCAGATTTTGTCTCAATTAGATTTACCAGAGCCCTGTAATTCTACTAATATTCGAGCAAACCAACATGAAACGTTACAAAGTATTTCTATATGTTCAACTGATAATATAAAAGTTAAGATGACAAATAATAATTGGCCAGAAACCAGTAGTAAGGAAAATATTATTGACAACGCAATCACAACTAGTAATGTTAAAACTTCTGGCAATAAACTGGAAATGCATTCTCAAACATCTCCTAAATATACAAAGAGGAAGCTGATTAATTCCTATTTTGATCATAAAAGTAAAAGGAAATTCCCGGGACCTGCAGGACTTTTAAATGGGACTCTTGAAGAAACCAATGAAAATGACATTTGCCATGTGGAGTTACTCTCTCAGGTTAGAAACAACCTAATGTCTTAGTATTACATGCTTGTGTGACTTACACAAAATGTCTTTATCTTAGGTATACTCAACCATGTGTTACCAATTTATTTCAAATTGAGCAAAATATAGTAGCTCCCATGTAATTCCATAAAGGTGTGTTTATGATTTTTTACCTTAAAAATTGTTTACATCAGATAGCCATATTGTCACTCAGTATACTCAGTAATTAACTGCCTCACTGGTCCAGTGGTTGCAAGTGCAACTGCCGCTCAGGAGGTTGTGGGTTCAAATCCAGGGTTGTGCTATTGGATTTTTCTAATTTAGAATATCTAGTAGTGACTCAGTCTGGAATTGTGCCTGGTGTACAGCAATAGGCTCACCACAAATTCCATGTGAATTTAACTGGTGATATGTAGGAGTGTACCACACTCCTCTGCCTACCCCTTCAGGATTACAGGTGTAATGTTACCTTATGTTATACTCAGTAATTAATTTCATGTGAATTTACTAACTTTATTGACTAATATACCAAAATGTTTTGTGTTTAATCTATGCTTGGTGCTTTCTTATCGTAATAAGAAATAAACCTAATGAACAATGGATATTTTGGAAAGTGGTCCTCATGAATTTAAAAAATTGTAGAAAATATTATCTGAAATTCTATGCTTCCATTTTACATCTTAGCATAACTATTTTTTATATTTGGCTTGGCCAGTGGGCAGACAGGC
>DWDT01003369.1:0-12378 GCA_018245595.1 Microceris scylla | reverse complement strand
TTTTCTGTAGTGTATTTAGTATCAGCATTGCATCCGTGCGAAGCCAGGGCGGGTCGCTAGTACATATATATGTATGTATTCCTTTGAATGAGGCAAAAAGTATATGGAAAATACCTCAATATTTTGTTAATTAATAATATTTAATTGAATTCTTATATACGACACTGCGAGGTATTGCACATATGCACGAGTATATAATAGTAAATGTTATACGTAAAATAATTATTAACTAAAATTTATTTCTTGTCAATTATTGCAAAACACAACATAAAATCTAAGTACAATTACAATTGACAATTAAGTGCAGATGTGATCAACGCCATTTATCTAAGTATATAGCATTAAAAAATGGGATGGTTGCTTCATTGGATGGATGCCTTCCTGGTTTTTTTCTCTTCCTTTATCGAGCCATACCCTTAGATCATATATTCACAACTCTATTAACTTTCCATATAAAAAAAAACCAATTAACTCCATGACATATCCCGCAACTGCAAAATACATTCAGTTATATTGTATTTATTCAAAATTACCAGTTTTTATTATGTTTGTCATTCTGACAACTTTTAAGTATCAGATGAAAATATACAGGACGAAGAAGTAAAACAGGGAAATTTCCCGGAAGAGGATTTACGATAGAAAATATTAAATATATAAACTCGCGAACGACATACTTTATGCGTTTGGTTATTGTGGTCATCAAGTTATATAGTTATATGCTGCACAGTCATAAACAAAGTAAAGGATATTCGCAATGTTACTGTTCCGAAAATTCGCTTATTGTCCGGTTAATATTTTATGCATCGGGTTATCCGGAAATTAACGTAAATTATTTCGTGCTCACCTTTCGTCTGATATACCTATTTGTTACATTCTAAGTGTTTCTAATGACCAGTTATATAAATAGGACGATGTTTTGGTAATACAGATAAATTTATGTACTGTTAACGTGATAAACGTAGGCCATGATATACACAACGCAGTACTACTATTTCAGTAAGTATGAAATATCTAGATATGTATTCACATTATTATCTCAAGTACATACTGAACATTCACATTATTTGATTGTATTTTAAATGGTGCGTAACCGTATTGTTCGTTATAAATTTCATTCACCATCATCATCATCATCATCAGCATAAATTTCATTACGATTTTTATTTAAATGAAATTGTTATAAAAGTAAAAAATAGTAATCGACTCACTATAATTCCACTATTGGAATATGATTCTCCTCTCAAATTAAAGGATTAAGGCCATAGTCTGTCACGCTGGCCAAGTGCGAGTTGGCAGATTTCAGAAACCTTAGATTTTTTTTTAAATAAATTCTAAGGTGTGTGTAGGTATGCTCATGGTGTTTTCCTTCACCGTTAGCAAGTGGTATTTAAATTTAAAACGCACTTTTGTAAAGAGGTGCGCGCCATGGATTTGAACCCAGCACCTCCCGAGTGAGGGACTGAATTCTTAACCACTACGCTATCACTGCTTTATCTAACGAGACTGTCGCTATTGTGTATTTCATGTTACTACAACTTGAAAGTACGACTAGATGTAGTAAATTACATACGCGGGTAGTTGTTTTTTAAATACAAACTATGTGTATGCTCACAAATAATTTTATTTTTCGGATATATTAACTCTTAGGGATAAAACTCAATTCTTAGAGTTACGGCAATTACTGTTAAAAAAAAATCAAGACCGCGCGCTCGTTTGCCTCGAAACCGTATAAAAGCTAAATAGTGGTTCCGTATGAATACTCTCATATTTTCTCATTAGCATAGGGGTGGTACATTAACATAAAATGAGATCGAAAGTCGTGCCCGCGCCGGGTCCAACCCTGCATAATTACGTTCGCTGCTTTATTAAAATGAAATCTTCAGTTTGTACGGCTTCATGTATCTCGCTACTTATAATGTGTGTGCTCTGTATTATTTAACTTTTCGCTTTACAGTTTCGCTTTAAAGTTTCATGCACTTACTTTAACAACGATTTAAAACAAGTAGCTACGTGTTACATGAAAAAGTACACTTGATTATAAAAGCAATAAAAAAGATTTATACGTTAATTAGCGGTACCGCTGTTAAATATAACGCTGATTTTTTTATTACGTTAGGTATTTAATAAAATGAAAAAATATGCGGCAACTGAGTAATAATTTTGCTGACCACATAACTAATACCATTCCGATTCGTTAACACCGGGACACTGTGTTGTGGTTTAATACGCTGTTTAGTCAACCCCTAATAATTAATATAGAAGCTTAATGATTATATACTGACAAAAAACCTACCGTAATATACCGGTATGATGTTATATATCGATTAAAATTAAAGCCGCGAAATTCTATAAACCGATCGGATCTGTCTGTTCAATGGTTCTCCAGTTCAAATAATTCTGCGCATTACACGCACGTTCCAATGATCGACTCGACAGTACTGGCCCACTGTTATATTTCTTAAATTGCTATAATGCCATCGTTACAGACACGCGGCGTGTATCATTTGCATAAGCGAGCTTCAGCCGCCGCGGCTGCGTCGGCGGTAAAACGACCGACGGCGAACTTATAAAGGCAATTAACGAACGTAATGATACAACAACTCAAACTCCGCAAAATTACTCCGAACGGTCCGCGCCGTTTGCCGACACTCAGCGCACCAGCGGCCGGCCGTTAATTTTCGCTTAAGAATTCTATTGCTCGCTCGAACGCCCGACGTCGAAAAAAAGCACGCATTTTACGCGTGCACATATTGAAGCGAGTGAAGAAAGAAAATCGCATTACATCTTTACGACAGCCGACGGAAATATATTACGAACGTGACTATACCCGTCCTCGACCTCCCACTGCGATCCACGGATCGATCTTTCGAATAAAAATTACGTACGGCGCCAACTGGTCGCTGATTTCGATTTGCATTTTAATACACAGCAGGGATAGTGTTTATAACGACTCTGTCATGTTGTGGTCGAGATGAAGTCGTCGGCCGCTCGATGTAAGTAATGACATAGAGTAATTTGTGCCATTGATGTACACTAATACATTTCTTATGGGCTGTTTATTTTTTAAGCAAATTAGGTTTTATAAAGGGACAGTTTGAGTAATATTGGTGTATTATATAACGTAATGTATGAGTGAAAGTAAAAATGCATTTGTTCGAAGGGATGAATTTAAAGAATTCATTGAATGAACGTAGCGAGAGGTGCTCCAAAAAGCAACAGATCTTTTCGTAGCCATAAATAGTACTAAGTGCTAGACTGGCACTACCGATTCACAGAGTTGTACTTCTCAGCGAAAGTGCTTCCATCAACGCTTTTGAAAACACGTCAAGATGTCAAAATTTTTATGCCTTATTTATCTATTGACATTTTATTAAAAATGACATAAGTATGTACGGAGCGTATTTGACTACAGAAATTATTCAAAGTGAAACGATGAATTGAATTGTTTTACTCGTTTTATTTCTATATTAATAACATATGTATTTATTCCTTCTATTATAATATTATGAATATGAAGAATGTATGTGAAAATTTATATCGGGCAGCAATGTTCTCGTGGGTACAAATAGACAAAGGCTTATTCCATTTTATTTTCAAAAGGTTATGTTACCTATGACATTGGAACTTGGAATACGACCGCCGCACTGATTTTAAAATCCAATATGGATGTAGCCCGACAGAGCTTAGCTTGCTAAGTTATTTTTATGAATTCCTAATTCAATTAAATTAATTGATAAAAGATTACTCGGGAATTAACAACCAATATGTATAACATATTTTTATAACGTGTATAATAATATAATATGTATAAATTGTGTAAATTTTAGTTTAGAAGCGTTGGTTACACGTTTCATATATTTTAGTATAAAATATTTTTTCTACTAGTCACACGTCATCGTTGACTGAATATTGTATTTGATCGTATGAGGATATTTCAGACTAAAAACATTTTAACACTTTAATTTGTACGTCGTTTCAGCGTATAATATAATAATATTGTGAAATAAAAAAATACGTGAACTGAAGCCTCTAGTATAAAACAGGAAGTGCCTACGTAACACAATTATCGTAAAATTTGCCTCCGCAAACATTCAACTTTCACCCGGAACAAACCATGCAAGGGGACTCCGGACCAAATGTGTCTCCGACATAATCTAAATGCTAATATTTCTACGTCAGTAGACGACGAGGATTTTGAGCGCACTCTCAGAGATCCATTGACTCGAGTACAAGTCTTCAGATTCTAAGATTGAATTTTGTTACATGCCCCGCAGCTGGGCGGGTCCCACTCCATAATAGCAGGAGGTCGTATTCATCTTGGCTCCTTTTGCGAGATGCGGGCCAATGAACCACTTGGCGACTCTTGTCTAATACTAATAATGATATATAATATAGAATTAACATACCAGTTGGTGTGGACGGTACTGGTGAAATGTGGGAGCTCAGTACACTCATCTGCCTACCCCTTTGGGAATTACGGGCGTGATATTACGTGTTTACATCCGCACCAATGCATAACATTTATTGCTAACATAAAGTGATTCAATAACTTACGTAAAATAAGTACATCGATTAAGTATCAATATTTTTAAGAAGCTTTTATATCGTTTGTTACATAACTGACCGACTGCTAGGTAATAAGCAGTGATCAGTGCTCAATCCATCATTTAACGGTCACTCAAATAATAAGTGACTACGCTGGACGCTTTTTTATCATGCGGAAGCGTCTTAGATTGTAGGATATACTATGCACGAAATGCATTTTATGACACAATTGTCAAAGATCACCGGTAGTAACGGAGCATTTCTCGAAAAATATTTTGATAGATTGGTCCACTGTGAACACTATGTGTCTCACAAACAGAGACTTAATCTAAATGCTAATATTTCTTACGTCAAACCCGACAAAGACTCGAACGCACACTTCGAGAGCCGCTGACTCGACAATAAGACTTCGCATATGAGAAATTGAATTTCGTTCTATTCTAAATTTGAAATGTAACCGTAAAATACTTCGCTGTTGTGATTTGGTTTTATTCGAAAACCAACGGTTTTCAATATGTAATAGTGTAACGGTATCGCTATTGGAGAGGCCTATGTCCAGTAGTGGACGGGAATAGGCTGATCATGGTGATGATGATGAATGGTATCGCTACTACATCGATTATTTCATGTCTAGTTCTCATTTGGAAAATCTCACTGTTTAAGTTACACTCTGTTTTCAAACGATTCTGTCATATACATACATATGTATATTTAAAAAGTATAGGTACTGACGTCACCATATTCTTCCCTAATTTGAAATTGAATTATTATTGCAGTACCTACTAATGTTTGATATCTCGTAATTAATTTTATCATAAAAATAAATTCAACATGAAAACTCAGACTGAACATGTTATGTATAAGGTATATGACAAGGCTTGGCGAATCATCGAAAGCCATGTGTTCCGCTCTAAGCAATGCAGAAGCAATCTAAATGTTAATACATCTGTGTCAAAATGTACAAGCAATTTGAACTTCGACTTTTCAATGTATCAATATGTATAGGTATATTTTTTGTATACATCTACATCTTATATTAGTCTGACGGAAATTTTCACAACTGGACACACTTGAACTCTAAAACTGCACTTCCATGAATATAAGGTACCTTAAGCACATGAGCAATCATGGTTGTAAAATGATATTAACTATATAATGTTTACGTTAATAATATACATAAAAAATGACTGCCTCGTTGGACGTGGTTTCAAATCCCGGGTCGGGTACTATTTTTTTTTTTTAATTCAAAATTTCTAGTAGTGACTCGGAGTTTAGATCTGTGCCCGGTGTTTAGCAATAGGCTCACCGCCATTCCATGGGTAGTAAATGTAACTGGTGAAACATGTAAGTAAACTACACTCCTCTGCCTACCCCTTCTATAATGTATTTATATTGCAATTTTATGTATTATTATTAATCTTCATGACAAATAATCTGTTATTCCATGACAAATATCAGGTATTTTTGAGTAGATAAATTATTTAATTTTGAATAATGAGTATTGTCTAGCAACAAAGATAGCAAATGGTCACCATCGTCTATGGTCAATTCCAAAAACTGAGGAGAGCCCATTTCATTTCAAGCGTTGAAGGAGAGCATTCTTTGCTTTTTCTTGAATAGTTATGTATGAGTGCTCCGAGAATCCCTCACAACCGTTTACTTATGTTTTTATGTTCTGCTTTATATGTTATTTTTTAAGCAAACAGTGATCATTATACACTCGACGGTCAGAACACTACCCGCCACCACATACATTGCTCCGTCGTCAAACACGTTCAAATTAACATTTAAATAATGTAAACAGAAACCGCGCGACATCTTCTCGTGCTTGTAACGAGTACATGGCGAAAATCGTTAACATTTTATTATGAAGCGTGGAATTCTAATGAGTCCTCGGCCGAACCATAATCGTAACACATTTCGTCGGGCTTCGTCGGAAGCGCCCCGGGCACTACATTTGCGTCTTATGAATATGAATGAGCGATAATTCTGCTCCTCAGAAAGCAAATAACTGTTATTGTTACCAACAAAACTCGCTATCGGCTATATCGCTTACTTTGTGTATAAAAGTTCACGTTGTTACGATGTGATTTTCGTTAAACTAAGTATCCCTTTACCGAGCGACGTGATTCATATTGTTCCACGTGGAAACCTTTTTCGGTTATTAAATCCTTTTTATACGTGATCGTTTCCATTACAACTCACATACACGCCGCGTTCTTGACCGCGGTGTTTGTGGTGTCGGATTTCATTACTTATTCAATTAATTTTTCCCTTATTATGTAGAATGCATTATATGTCGTTTTAAGTTGTAAGTAATATTTACTTCATCTTCATCGTCATCGGCCTATTTCAGTCCACTGCTGGACATAGGCCTCCCCCAATGAGCACCATCCCGTCCTGTCCTCGGCTTGTCGCACCAGCATCTCCCTGCAGCCTTTCGCAGATCGTCGTCCCACCGGGCTGACTTTACTTACTTTACTGTTTACTTCATGCTGAGTCGATATTCAACACCCGTCTGGGACTGGGAATTAAAAGTCTAAGTCGCATTGAAGTTGTGGAGCGGCGCAAATGTGCCCATCTCGGAAAGCCCATACATACATATTTGCCCTAATAGTTAGTCATTTTCCAACCACGACATTGTATAGAAATGGCCGCGAAACAGACACAATTTTCAATCCTTTACGCTTCTGTACATTTACCTAACAGCAAAAAGTAATTCGAGAGCCGTGGTTGTTGACGCTCGCGTGCCACTGGAAATTTTCTATTACGGCCCTAATCTTTGTATACTATCACCGACTAGTTTCCGTTCGGCAAACACCAATGTCGAGCCACTAGTCCAAGCTAATAAAAAATACGAAGATGCCACAAACCACAAAGGATTTATCGGCTAAAAATCCCATCTAGAGATCCAGCCGATAGATATTAATCCCGCCACAATAATCGCTTGTGTGGGAGATTTTCTTTCAATCCCCTCGTAATAGAAAGTTCCCGTATGGATTTTTTTTCTACTATCTTTTAAATTTAGAATGACGCCAGCTGAACAAGGCGGAACCTGCTGCAATTTCATTTTCTTTTAGTGCTTCTTCAAAAGCTCTATTTCACGAAACAATTTTTTTCTTGAAGAATCCTTTCCTAATATGATAACAATATTAATATTGGGACAATTCGCTCGTAACATAAAAAAAAAACAATACACAACATTTTACAACGCGATTATAACATTGATATAACAGAGCAGCCAAACTGACAACAGCTCTACCGCCAGGCCAACGATCAATAAACTGCAAAAACATCGGTAGAGGTATACCAGCGTGATTGAGTTATTCCGCAATATGTTCATATCCACACAATCCCCGCACTTTACTTGTCTATTAATTTCAATTTCGGGAAAATTCCGAGTCTATTGTCTCGCGTTGATCCGAAGAGTTTTACTTCCGTGCCATTAATTTTCCATTTCGGTCCGAAGTGGGCTATCGAGAGGCTCTACTCCGGATTTGAGCGACGAGAGCATCTTGATAAGTTATTATCGGTGCTGTGTCAACGGGGGTTACATTTTTATTTACATCATAAAGCTGCAGGGCACTTGAAGTTAAACAATTTTTGCTTGAAAAGACCCCCTTTTATCTCCAAGTACGCTGACGGTATCTCGCGTTGCGTCCGTAATTACCAACTAACGCTGCAAAAATTGGCGAGAATCGTGGTCTTCTTTTGCCCGGTCTAAGCAAACATGCCGGGAGATAAGCTGCATTCAAGGAAAAATTGTAAAAGCGCCAAGGGTTCGAACAAAGAACCTTATTAACCTGCCACTAACTAATGGACGATAGGGTTACAACCCTAGGCGGGCCATGCAGACCTTTGTAATGGTAATATGGACGTTGCTGTAATTTTAAGCCCATTCGTAACATATTACTTTGGGCCCTCCATTGGCCCTATTAATGTATTCCGATTTAATTGTAACCGATTTTTATTATAGTTCATATACATAGTTTATGGGATGTTATTCTGTGGATAACTTTTAGGTAGGAACTATGAATATTTTTAGAGTTGAATAGAATTATTATTCTGTATACGTTAATGAAACGAAAGTTTTTTTTTCAAGTACATAGCTCATATACATACATATATAATGTTTATAAAATATAGACTTCGAAAATCCATTCACAAGTACATAAACATATCTAGATTATAAAAGTTCGGACATCCATAAAATTCAACAGTTTTTCAGCGCAAAAATCATACAATCATCTGTTTATTAAATGATTTTTCAAAAATTCCTATATCCGTTCATAGCATAGAAAAACACGGATGGTTAAGTTCAAGAGAATAATGTGATGTATAAGAAATATGTGGTTAAGGAGTCTTTTTACATGCCCTGACTACATTTCAAGCACTGCCTTTGACTCGGTCCCATGAAAGCGAGCGCGCCAGATATACACGAGGAGTGTGTATACAGGGTGTGCGGGTTAATGTGTCCTGTGAGAGGTGAGCGCGATCTTATCTGCACTATAAAGAGTTCAAAATTGGTTTCCCTCAAGAGGCTTCCTCTAATAGAACAAGGATTATCGCAGTGATAACAATTGAGAGCAATTGTCTATATTAAAGATGAGAAGTATGAGAAGATCGTTAATATTTTCAAAGTAAATACAAGACTCTACTTTAAATCTGACTTGCCGTTAAACAATATCTGGGGCTCCACACTTTTGAGGAAACATACTCGTAAGTAGGAAGCAACATAATGCTTTGTTGTAGAGACTTGTACTTAACTCGGCTAATTCAAGCACCGCTTTGACTGGCATCTGTAAAAGGGTTTGTGCGCGGTGCAAGCGCAATTTGCAATCCTCTCTCACAGCTGGTGGTGGGGGAGGAGGGCTGATGGTTTCTGTGACGAGGTGAGAGACTTCTTTAACAGATCAGTTGTATGATGAGATAGGATTTTGAGCAATATCGCTTAGATTCCGGTAGCTTTATTTAATACGACGTATATTAGACATTGTAACAAATACTTAATTATTAACAATAATACTTATTACTACGATGGGATGAGAGTGTACTAAAACTTCTTATTATACTCGTAGTTAGCGTATAAGTAGCATCCCAGGCCAAAATCGATGCATATTTGCTTTACAAAAAAATCTTGCAAATTTAATGTAGCATATATGATAGTAATATACTGTGAATTTAGGGTTGTTACATAACGAGGTATAAGTTTTTAAAATTTTTCATTTGCATTATTACAAATAGCACACGAAGCCTAATGAGACAACATTTTTTTATATTTGTTAAAATATAGAGTTGTAGAGACACTAAAACAAAATTTACCACATTATTGTAAAAGATTGTTCACTAAATCCAATGAACGTATACCTTGTCATTTTAATTTAACATAATTACATATAATTAGGTTTTATTCCAAAATGTATTCTTCGATCAAACAACTTGAACGCGATATACATACCTAACTAAATAAGTATGAAAATTTGCAAGGAAAATTCCGAATTTCGATGGGGCCAAAGCGTGTGGTCAGTATAAAATTTGTATTACGGTGAACGTTTCAAACGATCCGCCATTTGCGAATTTCTGAAATTTACGATATCCATTTTCGTATTACAATTTCGCTAGTGGCGGAGCGTTCTGCACTATAATGTGCACGACCTCCGCTACACTTTAAATTGACATTACCTAAATTGAATAAAAACGAGAACGTATTACAATCGGATACATTAAAATCTTTATTTAAAAGGTGAATTTTTAAATATATATAATTTGTGAATTTTTAAATATATACCAACATTGAAAACGTAACAATATCTTACGTCATAATTTTATCAACGGTTTCTTAAGATAGTTGTCATTAGCCTTTTTAAGTTCACTGCTGGATTTGACGAAGATTGCTTATAGTCCCCACGCTGTGAATGCGGGTTGGGGATTGTAAAGCACAGCTTTCGCACCGCCTACACTGCTGCCCGTAAGCGGTCGGGTTATTTAACCGTGCGTAGATACACTGCATCGCATCGTGACCAGCCAGCTCAGAGAGAGTCCAAAGTAAGATAGTCTAAAGAAGTATATTGAAAGAAATCGGACAATTGTTATGGTCATATCAATTTTTTGCACATACATATTTCGTGTTAAATTTTGTGTCGCAATGGACATGTGTGTATCGTGAGAAGCATACATAGTATTCATCGTTTTTTTATTACTTTCAAATAAAATCTAAATGAAGGTAAAATGAGGTCCCAATCTGAAAAAAATCAGTATGCAACAGTAGCAACTAAAAGTTTATCCGCTGTATATTTTAAAGGCAATCTCGCCTCCCGCGTTTTAGTTGAGAATCTTTATTAAAGCTTAAGATTAAACTGTATCACAACTGTTCGAGTTCCGCTCGAAACACTCGGTTAATAGAGAGTATAGATCATCTTGAAATATTGTCGAGATTACTCCTCCTGTGGAAGCTAGTTTCGCGAAACAAAGGCGCTGCGGTGTGGGTCACAGTGGGTTCTCACTTATAGCGGATTGTTAACCTTCCGTACAATTAAGTATTTATTCAATAAAATCAGTGAAATAATCTACGTTCAGTTAAATGTCACTGGATAAAGTGTTGGTGCATACGTTTTTAATGGTGAGCTTGTTAGTCATTAGCACTTGTGTAATTTTTAACATTAGTCTCATTGACTATGTACTAACAATATTCTGTTTTAGTATGTCTAAAAACATAAAAAACTGAAAATCGCAAAAATCTCGTATTGTTTCCATTACATAAATTAATTTTTAAGTATTGTACGCAAACTAATTTACAAAATATATTGGACTACACGCACGCTTTTCATCATTGTATAATTATAGTTATTGACCCTAACGTACAACAATATGCGCCGCGATTACTCTTCCATGTTATTAAAGGTAGAGCGCTTTCCGCCCGCTAACACTATGAAGGTGGCTCGCAAACTTGCTGTGTAGAAACTAAAGTGCGCGTCAGCGTTCTTGTAGCAAGCCTTAACACTCTCGCGAAGACGTCAAATCCTTGATAAATATAGCCGTGTGATAGCTCTATTAATGGTGCCGCTGAGACAGAGTGGCGCGCCTAACTTTACTTTATTTTGTTTAGTGAGTCACAAACATTCTTTTAAATAAGATTAATAAAATTAAAGCAGTGGCAAGATGCGCCACTTTGTCTATTGAGAAAAAATTAATCCCAACAGTATCCTCATACACTGGGAATTTTTACAATGTTCATTTGTCGTGCTAGATACATGTCTTCATGCCAAGTCCATCACGGGGTAGGGAGAGACCACGAAGCGCCAAATGTCTCTATCTTTGCATACCTGCCGTGTTTCTTCCGCATTAATCAATTTCTTCTTACATTTGTATCGTACTAATTTCACTACTATGATCTGTACCATTTCTTTAGTCCAAACAAAATGTTAGCTTCGGCATGAGAAGCTAAAACATTTAATTCTGTGTAGTTTACATCAAGTAGAATCAGATTAATTAGCTAAAAATTTAATTTCAATCAACTTACTCAGGTTTTAAATCAGACGTTTATTTAACGTAGACGTTATTCCATTTGGCGCATGTTAAAAATTCTGTCGCAACGCCAACGCAGAATATGAAATGTTTCTCTGAAAATATTGCCTTAATTTTCATGCTTACTTACTTCTTTGCCGCCGTAACTTCAGTTGTGAAAATTCCTGTTAAATGAAACGTACATATATATATATATATATATATATATATATATATATATATAGTTCGTTTTGCTACTCATACACTTCTCTCTTTTACTTGGCTGTTGATATTTCGACATTATTATTGTTTATAATTCATTTATTTTTC
>DWDT01003368.1:0-12378 GCA_018245595.1 Microceris scylla | reverse complement strand
ACAGCCGTCGTCACGATGCCTGGGGGAGGTAGCGCCCCTCCGGGAACTCCCACAGCAAAGCCAAAGGTAATGAGATCTATACAATAAGATTTATTTATCGTGTAATTTTCATTTGCAATAGGCGGATATATACATATAGAATATATGTACTGTTAAATATGCCATACACGGTCTTTCCATGTTTGTTATATAAAAAAATTCGAGTTTTTTCAAATGTATGAATGAAGCATTCAATGTATAAAAATAAAAAAACTGCTTTATACCATTTTAGTAATCGTTAAACAACATTAATAACTATTACGTTGTTTCAGGAAAAGCAAAGGACTAAAATAGTGGTTGCGTTATATCCCTTTAAAGCTATCGAGACCGGCGACCTTTCTTTGGAAAAGGTAAAATATGTACAACATTTATTTTCTCTGTATAGCACTTAGACTTACTTAGTTTTAGATTAGTGAGGTGGTTAGTTGGTTACTGAACGTAACTGTTGAGACAGAGATCGTGGGTTCGATTTCTAATACAAGCATACATATTTTGTTCTATATTCAAATATATATAGTGTAATCAGCAGTCTGCTTACTGTAAGCACAAGCATTGCGTACTTTGAGATTAGACGGGGTCGTCAGTAGGGAGTCTCAAAATATTTTATATTTTATCACCGATATTAGCTATAATTAACAGAAATTATGTTTTCTCGTAGGGTGCCGAGTATGAAGTGATAGACGACTTGCAGGAACATTGGTGGAAAGTGAAAGACTCCAATGGGTACGTTATCATACATTCGATTACATATAAATGTAACATACATATCTTCACGCATAATCCCTCCCCGGGTAGGCAGACAGCTCGGAGTGCCAAATATCCCTAATCTTCCAGATCTGCCATGCTTGTTTCACATTCATCAATCTCTCTACATTCTGTTATATATAAAATATAAATGCAATTTAAATTGAGTAATTTGTGACATAATTAATTTCAGGTGCGTTGGATACATTCCGAGCAATTACGTCAAAGAAAAGGAAACCATAGGATTACAGAAGTATGAGTAAGTATTCTAAGTATAGAAACAAAACAGTCGTACGTTTTCAGTATTAACCTCAGCCGATCAATAATGATATTAATGAGCAGTCTAATATTAAAGGCCGCAATATCCATAATATTAGGTTTTGTAAAGAACGACAGATTAATATATCGCAACATCACGCCTGTGATCCCCAAAATGGTAGGCAGAGGAGTGTAGTACACTCTCAAAACATTAATAATTATATTTCAACATATATGTGTACTATTGTAAGGACGTTTTTATAGAATGTATTAACAACACTTTAGTACTTTTAAAACTGTTTACATAAATAGCTATGGCCACTGGATATCGCCGGGCCAGATGCAAACATATTTAATAATGTTTTTTGTCGGATACTGTCCTAATTTTCACCTAAGGTATTGCTCTGCAGAAAATATGTTTACAGATTAATAAAATGACGTTAATACTTCAATTTATACCAAAAGTGGATTTTGTTGTTTCTGATATTATATGACTCAAATGTAACAAATTTTATTTGCAGATGGTATGTCGGCGAGATGTCCCGGCAACGCACCGAGTCGCTGCTCAAGCAGGAGGACAAGGAGGGCTGCTTCGTGGTGCGCAACTCCTCCATCAAGGGCATGTACACGCTCTCGCTATATACCAAAGTGTGAGTAATTATGTCCATCTACTATTAATTTGATATTATTAATGCTTACACGGTATTGGTATAAACAGCCCGATTAGATTTTATTTATTTATTTCAAAATTAATTAAAACATAAAGTAACAAAATAGTTACAGAAATGGAGTTTCTCTTCTCGTTAATGTTACTGTTGTTTTCGTAGTAAGCGCATAATGTAAGTAATTTTAATACTTGCACGTGTGCAGTCCGTTCGTAAAGTAATAAACTCAGTGTTACTTATTATTTTTCAGAAATCATCCTCAGACAAAACACTATCACATAAAGCAGAACTCGCGCGGGGAGTTCTACCTGTCGGACAAGCACTGCTGCCCCAGCATCCCCGAGCTCATCAACTACCACAAGCACAACAGCGGCGGGCTGTGCTCCAGGCTCAAGACGACGCCCTGCGACCGCCCGGCGCCGCCCACCGCCGGCCTCTCGCATGGTTTGTTCCTTCATCTACATATATTATTGTGGGGTGTGATTATAACTTGATCATTTCTCGTATTTTTGAAAGATTTATTTTTATATAAAATACCATAGTCTGTACCGTTTCGAAGCGATGACAGACAGCTGGTTTGAGTATAAACATGTTATGGTCATGTATCTGACACAATATGAAAACCATGATAGTGTGTAGAGTTACATGTCAAGAATTGTCGAGGGCTAAGTTCTATAACATGTAATTATCGCTGATGTTACTAATTATACATACACATTCATATTATATGTACTTACCGGTAGCTGCCCATACCAATATCGTATAATTGAACATAATGTCTGAACGTACAACGATGTGTGCGGCAGACAAGTGGGAGATCGACCCGTCGGAGCTGGTGCTGCTGGAGGAGCTGGGCGCGGGGCAGTTCGGCGTGGTGCGGCGCGGGCGCTGGCGCGGCCGCATCGACACCGCCGTCAAGATGATGAAGGAGGGCACCATGTCCGAGGACGACTTCATTGACGAGGCCAAGGTCATGACGTAAGTCTACCCACATCTGCCTTACGGTCACCTTCCGAAGGTATAGGGCTTTTCAAGTTTTATTTTAGAAGTTAAATGCGGCTTCACCCGACCGCAGCCTATCTAGGCAGGGTTAAAATATGCCCTGACCGGACTGTCGACTTGCAACAGTGCATTCTACTTGAGAAGCCGTGCTCTGCAATCCTTAACCCGGATACCTAACGTAGGGATTATGGGAAAACTCCCCCCTTAATACCTTTTCCAAGTAGTAGAATGGGAGATGGCGATGATGTGTCGCTAATGACGTGTGTACTGTCGGGCGCAGCAAGCTGCAGCACCAGAACCTGGTGCAGCTGTACGGCGTGTGCTCGAAGCACCGGCCCATCTACATCGTGACGGAGTACCTGCGGCACGGCTCGCTGTTCAACTACCTGCGGCGCACCGCGCCCGAGCAGCTGGGCGCCGCCGTGCTGCTCGACATGTGCATACAGGTACCCGCCGACACGCACCTCCACCGATTTGACTCCACCTTCCACCCATTTCATTCATTGTTAACGAAACCTTTTAATGCTTATCCCTCTTGTCATTCCCACTTAGTCGCTCGGAGGGACATCGACGATATCAATTTAATCGATAATCAATGCTTCATTGAATTTCATTTAAAATGTAAATGCGTAGTTTACTAATATAAACATCGGTTGTATATTCGAGTCGTTTACTATTAAGCACTATGTAATTACATTTTCAATGATTACAACTCGTTCACGAGCACATTAAGCGCTCGGCGGGCGGCGCTGGCCGTTCAGTTCGTGCGGTTTTACAAAATATAAGCACTTATCTTTTTTTACGTGACGGTAGTGCAACAAACAAAGCGGTATTAGTAATATTTCGATACTTTGTTGTAGAATTTCATATTTTTAATCAGACATTGAAAGAGGCAGGAAATGTATCCAAGTTGTATACGACTTATATGTACTTCATACATATGTATACTTTATTTCGATTTGATCAACTCTAGTTGTTGTCTAAAAGCATGTGCTGTCAAATATAAATTCGATAATGACGTTCATATTGAATCCCTAAAATACATTCTGGGTCGACATTATCTTCACTGGATTTGAAGTATTTATAACTTGGCGATCACTTGTCTTTGAATTTCTACGTATATTTTCTCAATCACTTTATTGAAAAAGTGGATACAGTGAAAAACATTGGCTCATGGGTATTTAAATCCTAATTTTTCATCAAATCGCTTTACAATCAAGTCTAGTGCACCATGTCATTTATCAAAATGAATTCATTAGATATTGGATACAATACAGCAGAATTATTAAGAACATAATGTGTAGTAACTGTTTGTTGTTTATTATAAGTAAGCTTCATTCTTTTCAGTCTTCAAATGAAGAACACCTATTGTGACCTGGTCATCTATTTATAGCCGACTTAAGATACCAGTGGTCAATATACAACATAAAAGATAGTATAAAAAATTAAAAATATATTTCACAAAGACGAACCTTTTGGCAACGTGTTAACGGGTCCATCGAGTTCTTTCTGGAATATTCGATGTCAATTTATAATTTAATTAGAGTAATAAAAATAGGGCCATTTTCGATGTCACGTTTATACTAACTTCTGAAGTAAATTTAATTCTAGAGCCGTCCTTAACAATAAATATTAGTTAATACAAACATAACATATTGTAAAATTGCTTTCAGGTCTGCAAAGGAATGGCATACTTAGAAAGGCACAACTACATACATCGAGATTTAGCGGCTAGAAATTGCTTAGTCGGTGATGAAAACGTTGTTAAGGTAAGGATAAGTTACGCTCATTGAAAAAATTTACATATTTTCATAA
This sequence comes from Microceris scylla, assembly GCA_018245595.1. Lineage (NCBI taxonomy): Eukaryota > Metazoa > Arthropoda > Insecta > Lepidoptera > Hesperiidae > Microceris > Microceris scylla. The sequence goes on along the minus strand of DWDT01003368.1, from coordinate 7,855 downwards.
GGAACTAAGATAATATTAGATTTATTAGATATTTAATTTGCTTAAAAACATTGACATGTTGTAGCTTCTCTTGTTGATTTGTTTATAAATTAGATTGTTTAATTTTTAGCCCCTTATAAGTGTCAATATCGCAGGTGGCAGACTTCGGGCTGGCGCGCTACGTGCTGGACGACCAGTACACGAGCTCGGGCGGCACCAAATTCCCCATCAAGTGGGCGCCTCCGGAAGTCCTCAACTACACGAGGTTCTCCTCCAAGTCTGACGTTTGGGCGTTCGGTATGTTACCTCTAATAGTGGTCAATTATGAGTTTATTCAGTCTTGAAGTTCGGCTTGGCTCATTAGTAAAACCTGACAACGTGTACAAAGTTTGATTTAAAGTGAACATATGAGTAATGGAAGAGAAAAAGGCATTTTTTATACACGTGTACCAGCTACAAATAGGCAATGTTTATTAGGCTTGAGGTATATTAATCCATGTCGTTCAATGGTTTATCCGTGTAAAAAGTGCATAAACTAAGGCGCGCTTTCATTATATTTTCAGGTGTCCTAATGTGGGAGGTATTTACCTGTGGCAAGGTGCCCTACGGTCGAATGAAAAATTCCGAAGTCGTCGAAATGGTTCAAAGGGGTCAGGTTCTCGAGAAACCCAAGGGATGCCTGAACGAAATTTACAACGTAAGTAGCTAACGTAGGACCTTTTACATACGTCAGTCGATATCGAATAGCTAAAATCCGCTGCCTAGAGTGGACGGGGTCGCGTCGTAGTAAGGTCGCAGTAACGCTCGGTGTGCGGCAGGTGATGCGGCTGTGCTGGCGGCACGCGCCCGACGAGCGGCCGTCGTTCCGCGTGCTGAAGGAGGAGCTGGCGGCCGTGGCCAGCGCCGTGCTGGCCGACTGACTGCGGCGCCTGCTGCAGCTGCTGCGCGCGCCCCGCCCGCCCCGCCCCTCGCCCTCCGACCGCCCCTCGCCGCCACACTCCCCCGCCTGACCGAGCGCCACGCTGCAGTATTCGCCCCGTTCGTCCTACGTACTCACGTTACGCTCAGAGCCGCCCGTGGGCCGCGATACGCGACTACTCACGGTAAGGAATCTACTTGGATTTGATATTCTTTTATTGGACGGACGTCGTACTTTTTAAATAAACATAGTAGAGGGTTGTACAAGTGCCGTGGGCATAAACCCGCGCTAATTGGAGGTTTCCATCCTTTTATATCTGTTTACACTATTCGTACGCCGATGCCTCAAAATTGTAGCCGGTTAGGACTGGCGATTCGCCAGCTTGTTCTTATTGAGACAGTAATTAATTTAAAATCTAGATAGTTCGTCTTAATTGCAACGCTTACTTTTATATTGCCTGGCTAAGAATGATTTTGGAATTCTCTAGTATAAATTGTTATAAACATTTTTTATTATAAATTTACCTTTAATGTGGCCAATCGTCGAAATTATAATCTGGAACTACAATAAAACTAAGCGCACGTACATTTTTATAAGACTGAATTCAATAATTTAAAACACCGATAAACTGATTAACATTTTCAGCTCTGTTACATCTATCGAAGGCAATATTTCTCACCTAATAAATTATATATTACTGATTTGGAAGTTTTTAAGAGCTCCTATTATCGCCATAATAAAGTAAACCATACGATATTAGTTTATAACAGTTTTCACTTCAACAGAATTGTCATATATAGAAATTATCGTCATATATTTCGACCTCAATACTGTATACATATATAGGTCATATATGAGAACGTACGTCTCATCTACTCATTCCTAACTAAAGATTTTTAATGTTGATTAGTAATAACGTAATGCTTATGAAGGAATTGTTAAGTCGCTTTTTGTATTTAAGTAGTCTCGATTGTAGATCTTACAGCCTTCGTTTCGCTTGTTTCATTCAAAAAATCTGTGATACAAGGTAAATCCATCTTTCCAATAGGAAATAATAGAATTTCGATAATCGTTTTGTAAATAATTTTATGACAAATATGTGAAAATATGATCTCGTTATAATACGATGAGTGAAATACAATTGTAAGATGGTTCTTTGAAGATTTTGTTTTTTGGTTCATTGGGACAATTTTGTCATGTATCTTATATTGCTATCATAACTATAATTGTATTTTTTAAAATGAATAGAAAATACGCCAGTAAATTAAAAGAATCAAAGTCAATTGTGAACACCGTGAAAAATTAGTCAAATGCTGATGATGTATGGAAATTCTACATTATGATCGTACACAGATTATACCATTTCTTATATGTTTAAGAAGTGATTTCATCCTGATTGTGTTTAAATTTCTGACTTATGATCGTGTTGTCGAGGGAAACTTTATAAATCATTGTGCTGCTAGTGTCTAGTACATTCATAACAAGTGTTTACTCTTTATACCATCATAGCATTAATCATTTTAGATTCCATTGTACATATTGATTTTTGATATATATAAGTATTAAAAAGATAAATATATTAATTGATTCGTAATACATTATACATTGTAGTATTGCTTATTACAATATGGTTTATGTAATTTAAACATATCCTTGTCATGTTAATTCTTATTCCATTAAAGGCGGTCTCTAATGCATATTAGGTAACTTAGTATTATCATATAGAACAGACTTTCCCGAGTCGTAGTTGAACATCACGTTTTTATTACAGTCTGTTTTTTTTAAAGGATGGATGTTCTTTATTCATTGGCTCAATTGGACTTATGTATGAGCTGTCAATTGCTTGCTTATTTACCAATGCTATATTCTTTATATATGAAAATATTTTAAATGTAAGGCACTAAAATTGCAGGTGAAATACACAAATATATGTTGTTGCCATTGCAAATTATTTATGGTTAATTAATAATCAATCATGACTTTTGATATCCAAAGCAGATATGTAGGAAACTTATTTTTTCAATACTTGTTATATGTGCAAGTCTATTGCATTCTTTATTTTTTTTAAAGTGGGAACACAGGGTCAATCGCCCTTGTTAAACAGACAAACAAAGTCAACAAGCCAAGAAGTAGCTTTTTAGTTACTTATTCATTTGAAGTCGGCACATCGTTATTTAATAATCCCAGTCCAGTTTTGCATTCCATTATCATACAACTGCTTAGTTGGTTACTATTTGCAAAGAGAATGTTTTACGATAAGTTTACCTAGTCATAATTTAGCGACATTAGTATTGACGCGTAGTCGATATTAACGAGTTATTCTATCGTTAAACTAAACATTTAGATGTCTAGATGCACAAATTTAAACATTTTTATTTATTGTTTGGAAATTTTTTAAACATAATATTGATATTACCATTTATTGTAATCACTACGTTGGTGTATACCGTGACAAAATAATTTAAACATACTCCAATGTTGTCGTAATCTCATCCTATTTTTTGATGCAAATGGAAAAAAGTTAATGTTACTTCGAGTATGATCAATTCAGATCCAAAAAGTGCCAAGTCGTACTCACAATAATAAGGATTTTTGTTAAAATGTACATATTATTTTTTAAACATAATTGCGACTGAGTTAATAGTGTTATTTTATATAAGTATACTCTAATGGGGCTATGCCTCCAGTCGAGAAAAATTTTAAGTAAGTATTATTATTATTATAAGTTCTGTGTGTGACTTGATACATTTAAGTGTATGGATATCTCTGATACCCTTCCCTGTCCTTTTACTTTTATATCAGGGACATTCCTTATTACCCTCATTGTTATTTATTGTTCTCATTGTCAAATATTCTAATAATATCATGTCACTTTTGAACATACTGTGTCATGTAGCAGTTTTTCAGGTCGGGTATTATTTTTCATCTAATTTATGTATATCAAAAATAAACAGCTCACTAGTAAAAATAACTGACAAATTCAACATTATGAAATGTAAGATTCATTGTTATTAAGAGTCATTGGTAAATGTTATCATATTCAACATTAGTATAAATTAACAGAATTTAAACCTTGTAAGTAGTTCTAAAAATGCTCTTGGTAGGCATAGAAGAATTAAATTAGAATTATCACATAACATAAATTAATTTTTGGCTACAGTTTATCAAGAAACATTTTGTGGAGTGTTTAGTTTCATTTCATGATTTATATTAAAATGACATGAGTAGTGAGAAAATCAAATAACCTTTGTAAACATATCCATATATAATTTTTAAGATATCATTAAACTACTATAGAATATGAAAACATAGAAATGTTTGTATGCAACATATTATGTAATCAAGCCTTGCCGATCCTTTACAGTACAATATATCCAATAGTGTATAGATATATATTATGTTCTGATTGGTAGATCGCTTTGAATTGTACAGCCGTTTTATTTGTATAACTGTTTTATAAAATTCAGTATGAAAAATAAACAATAATAGTAAAATTCTTGTTTTACTTTTAATTCTTCTGTATGTACACTGTTTATATAGCTTCTGTTTATTATCACTTTATTATTTAATCATTTCGTTTATATTAAATTCATATGTTGTAACCAGTTGATATCCAATACTAAATCTGCATTGTATATGTACAAAGGAGAAAACAAAAAATATTGAAGGCAAAAATATATTTGCTAATTTTAACAAATCGTTAAAATGTTTGACTCGTAAATTTTTAACAACTTTACATTAAATGGATATATCATAATCTTTGTCCAGATAAAGCAAGTGTCTAAAAAATAAAAAATAATTGGTAAAAATATATCCAGTATGTTTTCCGAGAATCCCTTATCATTTTATTTATATTGATAATATATAACATTAGTAAGAAGCAACATAAAAACAATACTTACTAGCTTCAGTAATTACAATAATAAAAAAAATTAATGTCTGCAACATTTAAATTATTATTTATTCTTATGACAGTACATGTATAAAAAAAAGGCTTATAACGTGATTTTTTTTATAACAATAATATTATATGAATAACAGAGGACTAGTAATCTTAAAATATTTTAATATATAACACAGATAATCTTCAACTCTTATGTAACATGAGGTGGGTCTGTGACTTCATTCACATGGGAGTCAAACATTTTTCTAAAATTAAAATAGCATAAGTTATTCCTTATTACATCAGCTATCTGCCAGTGAAAGCCCCGTCAAAATCGATCCAGCTGTTCCAGAGATTAGCCGGAACAAACAGACAGACAAAAATAGTAATAAATGTTATTTTGGTATATGTACCATGTACATATGCAATTATTTTAATATTACAAACACACACTTAAATTTTATTTATTAGTATAGATAATAAGTCCCAATCTAAAGTAAGTAAAAAGACTGGCTGGCCTTGACATCTGATATTAAAAAGCCTGGTTGTTCTTATAACACTGTGAGGTCTGACTTATAAATATAATTTAAACAATAATACAAATGCAAAGTGTAATGCAACAAGTGAACAAAGGAAATGAAGGTTCATTTTTACTACTAATTAATTCTGACAATGCACTCCTGGACAGGAAATCACTGACAAAATTTATAAGTTGATGGTACAGAATCCTAGCATCTCAAGTGAGGATCTCATCAAATAATGAAACTGATTCTCTCAATATGGGCTTTGTGTCATCTGTTAGAAGAATCTGCACATCATACACAGACCTTATCAATCAAAAAGTTAGTCCGTGAAATAAAAATATAAGTAGGTACTTTCACAAATGGTGTTGTAGTTCACATATCAGTAGGTAAGATATCTGGTATCAGATACTGGCAAAGATCCATTTCGGAATCAACAAACCGCACCTTGCTCGCTGTATTATCATCCAACCTTGAACAAGAATGGAAACCACTTTAGTTAATTCTAAGATTAAATAGCAAGTGATACAATCTACAGCATCTATAGATTACAGTTTTATACTTAAATTCATAAATGTGACGATTTTTTGATATTTTTTTATATTCCCAGGTGTAATCAGTGTTGTTAAAAAAATTAAGATACTTTCTACATCAATACATTGTCAAAATGAAGTTTCCTTGACACTGAATATTGAAAGTGTTTAGATTGATAGTAGTAACTCACTATGTTGAATGTCACTTTTCATAGGGCATGGTTACTGTAATTAGATTTAACTATTAGAGCTCAGCATAAGAGAGCAGCATATTTTCATATTTTTTTATACATAGAGCTTTTAAATAAAAGTAAATAAAAATTTTCAATGAAAGTGAAGTACTTTATTTCAATTCGCTTTGATGATCATTTATCCCTGCATTTTAGGGTCAAACATCCAGAGTAATAAGTAAGACTTTAAAACAGTTGCTAAATTTTTTTTCACCTTTGACCACAATACAAAAATGTTAGAGTGGAAATGATATATAACAGAAATATATCATAAAGCTATTAATGACTGGTTAAGGACTCTAAACATATTTACATACCACCCTTTGATGACAGCCCAGCAACCAGAGAAGAATGCTGGTGCATTTATAATAAGGCAGATGCCCAGCCTCTCCGGGTAGTGTCTGCTTAATAGCCAGATGAGGTTTTTGAGCACTTGGTAGTCCATACAGGACAGTGTAAAGCTGTTTAGATCAAATACAATGCATAGATTGTCTATGACTTCTTCAAAGCACCTTTTGCTTGCATCTTCCTGTAAAAATATATTGAATGTAAAAATAATCAAATGTTACATCACATCTATAATACCTGAAGAGGTAGTCAGAGTGCAGTACACTCTCCTATTTGAACAGTTATGTTTATGGCCCATTATGGCCTACTGCCATCACAGGACACAAATCCACCAAAACTATTATAAGAAATTACAACATAGAAAAATTCAACTGCATCCAACCAGGGGTTCTAATTCATAACCTTTCAATCCATAGTCACACTTGCAAACATTTGTATTAGAGCAGATTGAGAAAATATTTTCAGAATCTGATATTTTATTCATATTTTCCTACAGTGAATGTTTACCAAATAATATATAATGTATGTATACATAACATATACAGAGGAATTAAAACACATATTATAATGATTTACTTTATATGATGATAATTTCCTAAATACTTATAATGAATATTTACTAAATACATAAATCAAACATTGACTAGATATCACATAGTTTGTCTAGAATTCAGGCCGTCACTTTAGGGATCCTGGTTCAAATACTTGTATCTGATGTTTTAATATAATTGCATGACTGGATTGCATGACTTCACTATCTATTTATAGTTGTTATTCTAATCAAATATTTATTTATTATGTAAACTTAGTAATTTTATATTACATACCAAACAGTACACTATAAACTTGGTTAAATCATCTATGTCTCTATCACTGGAGCTGTGATTTTTTGCTGGAATGTATACAATGGGTCTGCCAACGATATCGCGGTGTCGAAGCACTCTTGCTTTATTTGCATATTTCTCTAAGATTTCTTTATTGTTCACTAATGTATCTACTCCATATTCCGATCTCCATTTGTTTGTCTTTAGTATAGCCTATAAAATACATATACACAAATAACATTAAATACTGAAGTTCACAAATTTGAATAGTAAATTAAATTAAGATCACCATCACCCATTCTCTGCTTATATATTTTACGAATTACTTCTATTATTACTAGAAAAAAGGTTGTGGCTAGGCGAGAATTACCTGAAACGCATTATCTACTGTTTTAAATGCTCTCAAGTATCTTCGTAATGAATAATCGTTATGGTACTGGACTGGGTCAGCTTCAGCAATCATGGTCATGCGCTTTTTTAATTCCTTCAGATCCTCCTCATTTACGGGACTGGGTTCTTCCATCGTCGGTTTTGTTGGTGGTTCAATGAGAATTTAATGAAATTGCGTTCTAAATAATTATTCTATGTTAATAAACAGATATAACTACTGGTTTGTAT
>DWDT01003367.1:0-12379 GCA_018245595.1 Microceris scylla | reverse complement strand
GCTGGAATACGGGTCTCCTCTCATATTGAGAGGGTTAAGGCCATAGTCTGCCACGCTGGCCAAGTGCGGGTTGGCGGACTTGTATCCAACAGTGAAACAATAAAACGACCATAGAATTAAAATATTAGAACATCATAACCACAAATTATGCAAACTATCATTTTTAATATAATTGAATAGTAATTAATAATTTCAATTAGATAACAGATACATTCCTACAATCAACAATTTTTTTAAGAAAACACTCTACCATGCAATTAAAAATTATCACGACTGAACGAAATTTACATGGTTTGGCGAATTATACATTATAATATTTCACATAGACAAATATACTACATACAGTATAATGTAACACATTTACATATTATAATATTAAAATACGTTACGAATACAATTTACATAGTACAAAATAAGTTATATCTACAATACCGGACTAAAATACGGTCTTCACCAGAACATTATCCGCCAGTAATTCATCTGACGGGCCTCAACATTATGGTAATGGGACGCACGTGGGCCCTCTGGCGGACAGCCAAATTATTTAAGTTTCCGTACCTCACGCAATGAATCCACCGAAAATATTATTTTGGTATTATACTAATCATTATTTGCTTAAAATGGGATTTGGACAGGTTTTCAGAATATGCAGGATACATCGTACATCCCAGACCATTCAAAGCAGGGGTATTAATAGACTAATCTTTCATTAATAAAGTTAGATATGGAGAGGTTTTCCGAATACTCAAATTGTATATTTTGTGTCTGTTGCACTGTCCAAGGCAGGAGTTAATGGGACTTTCTACGCGTGGTCCATCTGAGGCATGTGCCCTTTCCGTGACACGGAATTGCGCCCAGTTAGTCTTTTTTGCTGGAACCTTCCATCATTCTACTACTGAAACGCGGGTCATAATGAGAGTTAAGAGTTAAGATTAAAGCCATAGTCTGTCACGCTGCCCACGTACGGATTGACAGACTTAATATACCTCAGAGAAAATTTAACGCTAATCTATCATATTATATTTATTAAAAAATAATAATGTGTGACATCATTTTTGTTTAGGTTCATCCAAATAAAATGAAAGGATAATGATATTTGGCGATTTGAATTACTGGTTGGTCCAGTAAACGGCAAACATATTCATATTCATTTCTAAATTTATGTTAAGGAGATATTAATTAAATCTATCTTGCAATATTTATTCAGATAAAAAGTAAATTATAAATTCAATATGTTATGAAAATCCATTGGAAGACACGAGTATATTAGTGATGCTTCAGTACATACGAACGTGGTCGTATTCAATACATAAGTAAATCCTTAATGTAATGAACATAGTTCTACCACATCACGCTACACGTGTCTCTTACTTAAAGGAAAATCCTTGGCTCGTTTGCACCAATTTCTAACCACTGTTTAATTAAACATTTATTTTTGATATTGATGATTAACTATCTTTTAATAAGCGCTAAAGGACATTAATATAATGTAACGTAATATATATCATTTGTGGTTTTCGCAGAGCATTGTGACACGGGGTTCTTCAGGAAAAGAACAAACATAGCTCTCCTTCAAAGCCGGCAACGCATTGGCCATTCCTCGGGAGTTGTGAATGTCCATAGACTACGGTGAACACTTAATATCAGGTGGCCCGACTGCCTCATTTATCGGGCTGTATACCTATATGTAAAAAAATAATTAAAGCTCAATGAATAATATCATGTTAATTAATTGTCGCTAGGTAACGTTAAAGCTGAGTGTTAATCAAATTAATAAACGATATTTAAGAATCCACTTCTCTGCTTAATCCACGGGTTAAAATACAGGCGTAATAACATGTTATGTTAAATAACGTTTAGCGTCACAGTGGATCTTGTCTTTTCAATAGGAGAACTAGCAAATATTGGCAAGCGGAGGGCAAATTATGAGCGCGACATCTTTGATCACACTTGCAAGTCAAATTGGCGGTCGCGGTCTGCGGCGGCAATCCGACATCGCGTACTGAACTCTTGCCTTCGATGTTAGTTAATATGCTCTCCATCTAGCTGTTATATAGCTTTGAATCTAACTATAATTATCTAATCTAGTTTGACTGTATATTTAGTATATCATAAATAAATATTATCATCGTCATCATCATTATTACATTTCAGTATACATATATATCTGCCTACTTATATAACAGATTTCCACGTCTTGCAAATGATTTTTAATTTTCAAAAGATTTTTTTACTATTTTCCTAGTCTGTTGAATACTATATACTTATGTGAAAGAATCTTATCGTCATATGAATTAGGTTGGATCACCAATTTTATGGGTCACACGTAACATCACGCCTGTAATCTCCGTAGGGGTAGTCGAAGGAGTCTAGTACATTCCCACGTATCACCAGTTGCCTTTAACGTCTCATGGAATATGTGCTTAGCCTATATACATCTGGCACAGATCTAAACTCCGAACCACTACTGGAAATTCCACTAGTAACATTATGTGGAAACTATAACCCATTTGCACATAAATGTACATATATCATTAATGTATGTATAATATATATATAAATATAAATATACATACAAATATCCATGTAAATATAAATATACAATATATCATTCGGTCAATATTTAAGATTGCTTGCTTAGATTTAAAAATGTCTGTTGCTGCTATGAAGTCAGTAATCCACCCTTATTACTAACATTGGAACATTCCCCCATACACCACAGATGTGTTCGAAACATAACAGTGTATTTGACATATACATGTGTTCGTAACGCTTCACTAATCGCACATTTGGGGTTAAAATTAAGATGTTCAGAGAGTTATAAACCGTCAATTCAATTGCCAGCATTTAATGATCTATGCTTCATTGATTGCAAATTCCGACTAAGCATCGACAGCCAAACACCTCAATCCTTACATAATCGTATCTGACACGCTAATCCTACATTCATTTTCTTTCTAACATGCTATAACACCTAGCTGTTCTTTTTACTAGCTCATTGACATCTGTATAATAATTTTATTTAGAAGCATAAATATCAAAGAGCAGCCGAATTACAAATAATCGTAGGGAATTTCCAATAGATATTTCTACCAAACATGGGTATACAATATTTCCTCATTTGCGAGAAATAGATACGTTTCCAGCGTACGATCGTGCATTTGACGCTAACGACATGCTTTGATTCACGCGTCGGCGATTCCAAAATGGCTGACGTTTGGCTATTTCGGGAATAGACAGATTTCAGTTAAATTCCTGCCTACTGATATTTCGATAGTTGTACCTACTTTAAAGAATATTTGATTTCAATTTTCAATACAACTGATATTCATAATTTTATTACTGTGTTTAGTGACGATTTTATATGCCCCAATTATACAGAAACAATTCTATTGAAGAGCGTATTTGTTTAAAAAAGTTAGACATTTTAAAATCATAATACTTAAACTATAACTCTTAGTTCAATATTATAAAAGTTTTACAGAGTCGGTTGAAAATTCTAAATTTTTTTCCAAAGTCACAAGCTTTAGTGCAAACTTTATATAATATACCTACATATTGACACTTTAGTATATAATGTTACAGTGTCAGTATGTACATTTATATAAAATTAGAGATAATTGTGCTTTTTAAGTATAGCATCAGCTCCTCACGCACTATGATTTTATAACAATTTGAGTCAAATATAACGATTTTAAAATTACCAAATAAAACATTAACTACATTATACAATTAATATATATTATACAAATAAAATATATGATACAATTAAAATATTTGCTTTTCTAATTACTATAATGGGTTCTTTATAATATAATACAACACACAAATTTTAATTTACGAGAATTTTTTTTTTTTTTATAAACACGTGTTTCAGCAACGCACTAACTATAATAGATTTTACATGAGGTAAAATATGTAAATTGTAACACTGTACCTAAAAAAAAAACGTTTTAAAACATTATTTTTTTCAATTTTAATGAAACTTTTTTTTAATAACCGGCGTGCATGTATGAAGAGAGTGATGAACGTGGACGAAGCACGACAAGTGTGTAAGAATAGAGATGTCTGGCACTCTGTGCTCTCTGCCTACCCCACAAGGGACCTGGCGTGATGAAATGTATGTATGTACTTTTTTTAATCAAATTTTAAATTCAATATATCTTAGGCGTACTTTTGTAAGGTGAATTCCCCGTTAGTTCCAAAGGTCGAATTCTAAGGTTGGAAGCGTGGCGGTTGTTGGGCGGGGCACGCAAATCGCCGGCTGCAGTCAACGACAAGACATTTGCCAGGCAATGATTTATGGAGCTCTGTTATCGACACGCAGCACCCTTCTCCTGTCGACATCTGAACAGAGGTCGTAGAGTCGATCACCATTTTAAAAAAATCTTATGCTATTCATGAAATAACTGCTCCATGCCAGTGTTTGTATAAATAATTACACGTTATAATGAATAAATGGAATAACCGAAATATTTGATATCGAGAGAAGCAGAGAATGAGAAAAGTTGTCGAAGAAGAGATGAAAAAAGACGACGCTTGATTACACCTGACAGAAATATTTTATGCTTTATTTTTCAAACTCTGATGTATGATAAAATAAAAATATTTTGTTTATATATAAGCAATTTAAATATAAAATCGACGCCATTTTTATTATATCCCGAGATCACAGAATACATACATACCATCGCTACATCCCTCACGGAGTAGGCAGAGAGCATGGAGTGCCAATATCCCTATCATTGCAAACTGCCCGTGCTTCTTCCACAGTAAATTACAGCATACTCTTAAATATTTTTTGTATACAAACATTTCGAAGGTACGCTCCACGCCATCGCTGCGATAGGCCTAAATCGCGGGTCCGGTAGTGCGTGAGGGCAGCCCGCCCCCGATTTTTTGTAAGATTTTCCGCGCGACTGCGCGCGCGCCGCTCTGCGACTGATTAATCGACTATTGATTGAAGCCGACGGATAGGGCAGCACCCACTGGAAACTCCACTAGTTTTCCATATATATTGGTATGTTGATAAGTCAGCGTGACGTAGTCAAATTTGTGTATTTTGTGTAAGAATTTTTCCTACCAATATGAATGTTATCTATGAAATTTTCGGCAAGGTTATTCATACATATGTATAAAGTACGAAATATTAGATTTCACGATTTCAAATGTCTAAAATTCCTTATGTTTTAAGATTAATGATAACCTATTAAAAACCTAGTTTGGATTCGATTGCTTGCATTTTGGCCTCCTGCAAGGAAAACCTGTGGCCAAAATACTAGTATGCTAAAATATATTTTTTTTAATTAAATAACACTTGACAATGTTAAAGAAAAACATCATAAGTTAACAAACAAATCTTATACTTTTTATAAGGGCTTCTAAGACATGAAAAGTCTACCGATCCACATTTGATCAATTACATAAATTAGTCTTAATCCTTCGCATTTTAAGAGGTTTTTTTTAAGTCCGACAGAGAAAAGATAGAGATCGTATAGGAGAAGGATTGGTGATGAAGATTATTATATTGACGATATAAGTGACATCAAAACATGCTGAATACTTATTTAGTAACCATACAATCTTGAAGCGCTTCTAGGAAAGATACATAGCTCTTGTGAATAATGTGTGTTACTACTTCTAAAGACTTAATAGAACGTCTTTAATCTGTACAAGTATGCCTATTACTCTCATTCTACAACTCCCAAATTCTTCAACATTGGGTTGAAGTTTTAAAGCAATATATTAAATTCATCAGTAATGAATGTTCTGGGACGCAAATTACAATTTCACCTTGACGTAAATTGTAGTCTTACGACCACTGGAGCCGTGCGATCTCCAATCTTGTTCAGACCGATTCCTCTCGACTGACGGCCCCAAATAATTTAATATGTTACATCGTGTGACGTCACGCGTGGAGGCATGTCTGTCTGTGCCACGCGAGCCCCGTAAATCGTCACGCCCTGTTGGCTCGTTTAATTAATTCTCAAATAACAGAATTCGGTACATATTTTGCAACTGTTACTACCTATGATATTGAAAATTTGAGCTTCTCCATTTTGATATATTAAAATTATTATTATTAGCCGCGCCAGGTCCCTTAAAGGGTAGGCAAAGAACACCGGATGCCAAATAACTCTCAACTTACTAACCTGACGTGCTTTATCTACATTTGTCAATCACTTGGAATTTAAATTATTTTAAGCCATGTTGTTGATTCAAAATTCCAAGCAATTGTATGAGATGATTTGATTAACCAGTGCTGAATTCTGGACAATCCTGATATCGTAATATAATTGTAGTTACGTATATGCCGGTATTCAGAAGTCGGTTTATATAGTCGATCACTAAAAGCACATTTCATGGGGACTACAGTTCTACGGACGACACCACCTTCTAACAACTAGATTAATTGGCCTTATACTCATAACTGAAATTTCGTTAAAATTGTTTAACCTAACAACATGACACCTATAATCCCTAAAGAGATAGGCAGAGTAGTGTTACACGACTACTCCCCATGACTCACCAGGAGTCTGGATGTGTGCCCAGTGTACGGCAATAAGCTCACCACCTATTATTGTGGGACTTAAAAGTAACCAGTGACACGTGGAGGTATCCTCTGCCTACCTCTCGGGGATTACAAGCGTGATGTTACGTTTTTTTTAATAATTAAAACAAACCGCCATAATAACTTTTAAATAATAACTACAACTAATCGTGCTCATTACTTTAAAACGTATACACTGATATATCTGTAATAACACACGAATATGTATTGAATTAAGCGCCAGGCTAAGAGGTCCCAGGCACCCTTATCCCCTAATTTACAAGGTATCCCGTTAAAAGGGAACATCAATTTGCGTTGAGGTCCTCGCACAAATTGTCTTATATTGGGCTATTTCATCGAGCTCTGATTCAATTAGGTGTGTTTGTGCCTTTATAAGGCTGTTTTGTGGTGGTATTATCCAGCCAAAATTTATCTGTATTCAATCTAAATATAGTGAATATTTACATTCTAATAGCCATACATGTAACGATAGATTTTAAAACGAAATATACAATTTCGTATACAGGTTATTTATTAGAAAATTCTTATTCACCAAGCTGTTAAGGGCTGTGTTATTTTAAAATATGGAAATCGATGTACAAACTTGGATGCATTTATCAAAAGACAAAAATGAAACTTCTAAATTTCTCGCCATGTTTTTTCAATTTCACTTTCCGATCCGATGAGTCAAGAAAAAATGCGCTAGCAGTTATGTACTCGTATATAAAATAAACAACAATCTAAACGAAAAAAGTAAAATTTACGCCGTGCTAATGTACCTACCTACAATTTAAAAAGGTTTCATTTCACCAAATCTCCATTGTCATTTCATCTCTAATAACATACATAATCAGAGAGATGGACTCAAGCGATGTAGGGCATACGCAAACCAAAAGCCCTATTTTCAAATGGAAAGATATCCTCCATTTTATAGTTATTTTTTACACTCATTACTATGGCGCTTCCCAGTTTTTTTGCCTCTTTCCGGTGAAAGATATAAAAAATGAAGATGAACGGCGAGGTGCAGAGTAAATACGGGGTCAGATAGGGATTGGCGGTGTATTTTTTTAATAAGTATCGATTATATGCTAAATATAGGATTAAAGATATATTCACTAGAATAACTCTTCAAACTTAAGTCAATAAAGTAAGCCAAGACTGATGTACCTACAATTACATTTGGAAAGAGTCAATTATCGTGAAGATATTGGTTCACATTTTTTATGGTCATAGTTATGTCGGTGAAACAAAAAAGTACGTGAGGACAGTCTTTTTCAGATTTTAAAAATAAAAAAATAATCAGTCATAATATGCTATCCGATATGAACGATTAACCGTACATAAAGCCATTAACATGAATCATATTGGAAGGAAGTTACACTTTCTAAATGCAATTTGTCTATAAATTTTCGTTACTAGTTGATTGTTTAGGATTGAACTTAAAATTACCTCTGATCGAAATAGGAATTTAGAAATTAACTCGGAACAATGACTATTTATAGAACAGCACAAGTCTGATAATGTAATGTATAATGCAATATGCACTCATAAGGTTTATTAATACTATGATATAAGGACATGTGAAATCGGTTAACTCGCACTGAGCTGGTGTTCCTCTCGTAACCTTCTCATTATAGAAGGAGATCTATATCTAACAGTGTAAAAATAAAGAGATGTTGATGATAATGATAGAAAAATAGATGTAATCGTTCCTATTTTGCGTAATAATGTAATTCATTTTTTAAATTATATCGATATAATATATCCACGTCACCACGACCGGCCGCAGACCGCATGGGTCGATGGGCACGAAAAGTCGCTCTGGCAAATATATTAGAATATACATTACCCTGTGACTCCGGCGAAATGAATAGACCTGCCTGGCGGCCGCTACGCCGTATATCTATCTGATCCACATTTATTTGTACCTGCGTTACCGTGGTCCATGCAAATTGAATATGGACGCCACCTTTGTCTTATAAACGTACCTTTTTTAAACGGGTCTCCATAGACACGCCATTTTTGTTTTTCTACAAACTTGTGTCGTGTCGCAGATTCCAATATTTTTATCCTTGTAAAAATTTGTAATATCGGTCATGTTTAATTTTTTTTTCATCACCACTACTCATGATAAAAAAAAATTTCCTTCATTGTCCTGTGTCCTTTTTCCCTGTATCCCTTCATTTATTCTGTTCAATACGATATATTTGAAAAATGAGAGATTAAGACTGTTTTGAGACACAGATTAACAATAAATACTCCTAGGTTTTTGGTATTTCGGGCCCTTTGCAGTATTCATAGTTAATTTCAAGCTAGCAACTGCATAAAAACCGTCCAGGACAATCGCTTTATCGGAGGTCACTGGAGGCACTCCAGAAGTAATGCGACAAAACATAACTGGCCGGTGTTACCGCAATCATACTATGTAAGTATGTATAAAAAATTAATATGTGTAAGTAACATATCAGAGTCGCAAAATACTAAAATGTGATCTGTTTTTGTTGAGTTTTATCATTCCCGGGTCGAACATTACAAAATTTTTAATTTAGATTTTCTAGTAGTAGTTTGGAGTCTGGATATGTGCCCGATGCATGGCAATAGGCTTACCACCTATTCCTACCCTTCCATGGGACTTAAACGTATCTGGTGAAACGTCAGAGTGTATTAACCTCCTCTGCCTAGCCCTTCGGGAATTACAGGCGTGATGTTACGTTTTTATTATGCACGAAGGAAATGTTGTAATATATTTTTCGTTAAATACGTACACCTTAATAGATTGTCTAGTGACACTTGAATATAACGATCGACTAGCAATTTGCGATACTTAATTCTAAAACGCCCTTCACTGACGCCTTTCGCGTCTGTTTACTGCAATAAGATGTACCTATGTACATATAAGACATTACCCGTTTTCTCAAAACCCATTCTAAGCCTATTAGAAAATTTTTCACAATGATACTTATTGATATTTATCAAGTTATTGTATTTTTCAAAAACTTTAAACGTTCTTTTGTTAGCTATAATTATTGAAATTAGGACTTATTACATTAGGACTGTGATTATTACATTAGGACTGTGACAATACTGTGCAATCAGTAATACGCTGTAATACGCTATTCTGGAATGTTCTACAATGACTACAAGTGAAAAAAGTGTAGAAATGAAAAAAACATAACTACTAGAAAATCTAATTTGGAAATATCCAATAGTACGCAACTCGGGATTCGAATCTTGTATCTCTCGAACGACAGTTTAGCATGCACCCATTTGACTAACGAAATGAAACAAATGAGAGAAATGAAAAAGAAAGAAAAAATCCATCCCGCTACGTACCTATAACAAATAGTCATAATATATATAATTTGCATATCTGTTTTATTCCCAAATAAAACTAATAATAGATTCTTATATATGATTATAAATGTACCGGCGCGACCTCGCTGCAAGCGCTGGGAGCTCATGAGGAAGGACCTCGTACAGGTCTGAAACTTGTCGGGCCATCCCGAAAAACGTACGTGAGTTAAGCCGGTACATTTGTAATCTTGTGTATAAACACTCACGAAATAGTAAGATTCCTACATGATTTATAGCCTTAGATCAAGTATGGTCACACAAGTAAATTAATTTGTGATGAAGGTTTCCGAAAGTAATAAACATCCGCAAATTATTTAATTATTATTACATTAATAAACCACACGATCAATTAATTGACTAGTAATGTGAGTGATATTACCAACTCTAGCTGATCTGTTCTGAAGAGCGTCTTCTATATCCTTTTTCATGTTCACGCTGCCGCTTGCCCGGTCATAGTTGAACTCCGGGTGAAGCTCAGTTCGACGCAAAACTCCAGTGGAACTACACGTCTCTGTTTCACGTTCGATTCGCTGTACTGACGTGCGTACGATCGACTCGCGGGGACTACATTTTAAAATTAATTTGTTTATCGTGTTGTATGTGAGTTTTTATGTGTGAAATTGTTGAATTTTAAAAAGTGCAACTTTACTGTTATCACAAAATTCGTGTATGAAATATTGATGACTGTGAGAAAACATATGCGGTCACGCTGGTGTCATAATCATGTTTTTTTAGGACTCTGTGAGTATAGTAGAATAAGTTTTATAATCTAGTGATATTGATTGTGTATCGTCGTTCTAGAAATTTCTTCTACGAGCACGAGTGTCGGATTATTGTTATTAATTCGTTTAAATGGTGGATTTGTTTTAATTAATCCGCACCGGAATTCTTTTAAAATGTTTGTTTAGGATGTATGTAGAGTGCCTGTGTGAATATGGCTTAAATAAATATTGTGTTTTATAATATTCCAAATTGATATCCGTATATACACAGGTTTTTATATACACGACATTTAAGCATACACTCCTAATAAAAAAAAACAGTTATTAATCACAAAAATGTTATAATATAACAGTTTAACGATTATGTCCATTATTTAGAATTAAATTTTATTGTTAATCGACGTAAAATTATGTGTCCCAAATTTACTTTGATTATCGATAAAATTGCCCAACACTAGGCCACAATGACGTGCCTTCGACACTATTACGAAGGTTATATGGCATAATTAAACAGAAAAGCTTTAATCTTATCTTCGTATCTTATCTTATCTTAAACATACATCTGCGAAAGTTACAGCTGCGTACTTCGCCTGGTTGTGGTATTAAGTTGTTCTCCGTTCTGATCTAAGATCTCTTCTGGTCTCGTGCACGTGAGGATTAAGTCAAACACCAATATAGAGATGAAGAAAAAAAAAAAAAAAACTCATTCATCATTCCACTGTTGGAATATAAGTCTCCTCTCATATTGAGAGGGTTAAGGCCATAGTCTGCCACGCTGGTCAAGTGCGGGTTGGCAGACTTTACACACCTTAAACATTTTTTTTTTTATAAATTCTAAGCTTGTGTTTCCTTACGATGTTTCCTTCACCGTTAGAAAATGACATATAAATTTAAAACGCACTTTTGTGAAGAGGTGTGCGCCATGGATTTGAACTTAGCACCCCGGAGCGAGAGGCTGAATTCTTAACCACTAGGATATCACTGCTTTTTTATAGTGGTACAATACTTTAAACATTAGTACTTAATTAAAATAATTTAGTATCTTAATTTAATACAGTAATAATTGGTCCACAAACAAAATACTTATTATACTAATTTATTATAACAATGTTATGAACACGTTGCAGTGTTAGAAAGGTTTAATTAAATGAATATGTTGCACTACCATATAACAGAAGGGTCTGCCTCCTGTCGGTTAATTATCAGAGGTCTGTATGTGAAAATTTGGGTGCATAATCCAAAAATTAATATTTCGGCTGCCTTTAAACGGACAGCCTGAATAATACCTGTAGACCCGCTTGTATCTTTCAGGCTTTAATTTAGGCTATATCCTTTTAAAGGATTTAGGCTACCTCTCCCAGAAATTTAAATTAAAATTGATTCTGCGGTTTTGCCTTTTCAACGTACTAAGGTAGAATTTATTATTTGTGATATATATATCCGTTTATTAGGAAATTGAATTGAATTGTGATTGCAATGAGTTTATTAATATTTTCACATTTGGTCTTTGTTTTACAATTTATCGTCGCTTTGGAATTTGGAATTATATTAAAATATGCCTACTGCCGTCCAGCAGTGGACGGGAGTAGGCTGATAATGATGATGATGATGATGATTAAAATATATCTGATACCAATTTTATTTAAGTACTGATATCTATACTAATAATATAAAGCTGAAGAGTTTGTTTGATTGTTTGAACGCGCTAATCTTAGGAAATATTGGTCCGATTTGAAAAATTCTTTCAGTGTTA
>DWDT01003366.1:0-12379 GCA_018245595.1 Microceris scylla | reverse complement strand
AAAGTACGCCATTCTTCCCTATTCTTTGCCCTATCTGACCAGTCGGGCACCCCCAGCTCTTTAAGGTCTTTGGCGACCTCGTCTTTCCAGCGGTACGAGTACCTTGGTCGACTCACCGGACGGCGACCGGAGGACCGACCAAGATATGCTCTCTTTGCTGCTCGATCCTCTCCCATCGTTACCACGTGTCCGAGCCAGCACAGTCGGGAAGCTTTTGTAAATTACAAAATAAATATTTAATATACACACAAATATAATAATTACTTTTTTAGAAAATAATTACTTAATAAATAGATATTAAGTAATTATTTTCTAGGCTCTTTAGCTATTAATATAGTAAGTACTATAAAAATTCCTTATTTCGTATTGGTTATTATAACTATATAAACTAACTATAACTAGCACAGTTAAACCGCGGCTCGGATCAAAGGCAACATGTGAGTTGGACGTTAATGCACAGCCAATTTGCAATTAATGTTCCGCGATACAGTGTTATTAACTTTTTCCACTTTCTTCCTGAATATTTATAAAGTAATTTCACTAAAAGCAACCGATCGCACGTCAGGGGAGCACTCGTAAGGGGTCTCACGTCGTTTTAATTTAACGTTAAAACTGTGTTGCTGGAATATATAAGCATGCTTCGTATAAAAGTATGTATATGTTACTTGAAATAAATATATGTATGTCATGGCATCTAGGTACATATGTATGTACCTACCTATGTCTCTACATTTATGTTAAGGCTGAAGATAGATATGAAAATAAACTGAGGTTTTGTTTGTAAATCTTAAGACAATAAAAGGTAAAATGTCTACGTGATTCCAAACAAGAAAGTAAATGTAAATGTGTAGTAAATGAACATTAAAATATTTAATTTCAAATATACAATAATTTTCAAAAACTCCCAGCGTGAACCTTATCAGCGAAGCAATTTTAATGAGACCTAATTCCGATATATAATGTGTTATAGATTATGAGGTTTTTTTCGCGTTTTTAATACTTAAAGATGGGCACGCGAAGGCAGTGTAGGTTTAAGTGGCTTGTAAGGAAGAGGCCGCGCGGCTCCGGTCCCTCTAATTACCCAGATCGACTGATAGCGCAAGCTTTTATCTCGAACACTTCCATTAAGCAAATATACAGCTTGGACACCACTAATCACACACCTCAGTATTTTCCAACTCTAAAACCAATTAAAAATGTTTTTGATAGACAAAAATAAATTCTAATTACACTCACTTCGCTAATGGGCGGTTTGGCACTGAAGAGCATCGAACACTTTTGTTTCTATACGCCTTGCGTTGTACAAAGTTTTTAAATATAATGTATACATAACAAAACCATTGTTTTGTAACACGCAAACGTATTGTATAACTTATCAACTACATATTATATCGTTTCGTGTTTTTCGATTATGTGATTTACAATTTTATATTTAATGAAGGAAATATACGTACGTTTGACATACAAAGTTATTTATAAAACACCTCTATAAGAAAATATTTTTATGCATACATATGTGTAGTTTGTCAGCCGTCCATGTTGGAATATATATATCAAAATAATAAGTTCATCACACAGTAATGTCCTCTAGTGATTAAACTATGTACTATGATATTTGTGTACCATAGATAGAGGAAGTACCTAATAAATTTGTCTATTCTCAACTGCAACGCATTCGTTTCAATAGTCCATAGTAAAATCACTGCCTAATTTATTATAAGGCAGCCCCATGTGATGTTTCAAGATAATAATTGAATTATATTGTTCTATGATGGGGCTTATTAGGTTATTTCCTTAAACCACAGAGAGTTTCGTAGTTAGGCGTGATTTTTTGACATGTTGGTCGAGTGGTTGCAATGTGCAACTGCGGACCGAGAGGTCCTGGGTTCAAATCCCGGTTGACTATGGAATTTTTCTAACTCAACATTCTAGTAGAAATTTCTAGTAATGACTCGAGGTCTAGATCTCTGCCTGATGTATGGTAATAGACTCAACACCTATTTCGTTGGGGTCCTTAAAGGTAACTGAAACGTGAAACGTAGAAGTGTACTACACTCTTCTGCCGACCACTTCGAGGACCACAGACATGAAGTCACTTTTTTATATATTTATATGAAAAAGCAGTAGTTTTAAGCTGTGTTTGGCCGCGATCAGTATCGCTGTGCGTGTTCTCCGCGGCGTAAACAACCAAACATTACAGCTCCGTACGCTTGCCCCGCAGGCGTCCTCAACATTTCATCTACAAATCAGCTAAAGTTCTACTAATTGGTATTATAGGCATTACAACCCTATGTGTGTTTCTACATTTGTTATTAAAATAATATCCTCTTCAAAATAATTGTGCTCGGAATTTGAGTGTTTTATTAAATTAAGAAGTTTAAAAGTTATTTAGGTTCTTATATCACAGTTAAAACTTAACATCAGGCCTATAATCCCCGAAGGGGTAGGCAGAGGAGTGTAGTACACTCCCAGGTTTCACCAGTTACGTTTACGTCCCATGGAATAGGACGTGGTGAGCCTATTGACATATACCGGGCACGGAACCAGGCAATACTAGAAATTCTTAATGAGAAAAATCCAATAGTTGAACCGGACACAGGACCTTCCAATCGGCAACCGCGTTTGCGACCAGTCTAACAAACGAGGCAGTCATTGTTAATTTATATTTTTTAAATTCACATCCAAAGTTGTAAACGACATTTTATTTAGACCATATTATTATGTAAATCGTACATTTAAGTGGGTTATTAGAGGGTCTCCCTATTTTTAAAATGTTTTGGATATTTGTATATAAAGATATGTATATGCACATATAAAGATGGATACATATTTGAAAGTATACATAGAAAAGATTTTATGGCGATACTACTAGTCTTATGCAGCTTCTATTTGAAATTTTTAGTAGTCCGCTCCAAATTCAAGTCAACTACTTAATTATCTACGTATTACAGTTATTTACATATGCGTGTTTAATACAACGCATTAAAACTAAACAAATCGACAAAATGTTGCGTACAACAGCACACAAACACACCGAAACGTAAATGGATGGAATGATTTGACACTTTCGAACAAATGTTTTATTAGGAAACGCCGGCGTTCTGTTATCCAACAGCCGCGGCTACACGCGATTCAGCCACTCATAAACTAATTGTCACGTTTTCACACAAAATTACCACTTAATTTGACACTTTCTACAATAATAATGGAGTTCTAATATATGTATTTTTTCCATATTTCGTAGTGAAAGGAAATCAAATGGTTTTTCAAAAAACTGACCATGAAATGGGCAATTAGACGTAACATCACGCCTATAATCCCCGAAGCTTAGCGGATTCTGTACAATTTAGACTGCATATTAAGACTGACTTGCTTTTGTTTCTCTCAGATAGTATCTCGGTTTCACATTGATGTGTTACTCAGATTTCCAAACCGACATTTCCAACTCAGATTTCCATTCCGACTGATGAAACCCTATGATTTCAAATTAGCTAAACTGTTGATGAACTACGAATGCTAGAAAAAACATATGTTCAGGTGACTGATCATTTATTTCACCATGGCCGAGTCGAAATGATTCGGTAGTGCAAGGCTTTGCTCTGTCTTTCAGTTCTTCGGTTTTCTTTTTTTACTTTTCGCTTTTAGATATTTTTGGAGACAGAGCTATCAGGGCTAATGATTAGACTCGCACCATCCGCCGAAGGGACGGAAGTAAAGGCAATGAGTTCGAAGTACTGTTACGGCTACCAGAGAGACGATAGAAATTAATGGAGTTCTTCCGGTGACTTAAGATGAAGATCATGTCACCGCGACTTACATTGGCTCTATCGGACGTCATGACTTTATGGCAAGACATGGCATTATCGCAGGTTCGTCGAAACTTACAAATGATTGTTTCTGAGTATAGTTACAAGGTAATTTTAATGGTCAAAATAATGTGATGTGTATACATTAATTCAAAAGCTTTTTACATTAACTAGCTATTTGACTGATAATTAATAATGACACATTATGTATTAGGTATATAATCACGCCCATCTAGTGGGTATAGCGCAGCGCCTACTATATCCTATCTCTATCCCTATATACCTAACAAGCTTCTTCCACATTCAGTCATACATAACATTCGGTATAATTACATTTAATTACCGCAATATCATAATTGTGTTTAGATAAATAGTTAATAATGATTTTTTAATTAATAATAACAATAAACATTCAAAGGTAATTAACACATTCTTGTCCAACGAATTCTAAAAGATCCCGCACATCGTTGATACGATCGTGAGAAATGATTTTACGTGTGTTGCAAATGTTACATGTCAATCAGCGTATTAGTTCTGGATTTGTGACCGCAATTAAGTCTAAAAGAAACTAACAGCTTTTTTTCAATGTTATGGAGCGGATGAGTGTGAATTATTTCATCACTTAGATCTGTCGGGCGCCGACGCACGGTAAGTCTGTCGTGTTTACACGTCAGCATTATAGAATAACACGTTGCGGGCCGTTGTTGTTTGGTTTTTTGCTTCGCTTAACTCTACATTGATATGTATTGAAAAAACACATTTTCCCAAATCGCAGTGCGGATATGCGGAGAGTGATGAATAGGAAGCAGCACGGCAGGTCGGTAAGGATAAAGATATTTGGCACTGAGTGGTCTCTGCCTACCCCGTAAGGGACCTGGTGTGTAGATATGTATGAACGTACGAGTATGTATGAATATGATTATAAATATTACGGCTCAACTCACGTGCGTTTTTCGGGATGCCCCGACTAGTTTCGGACCTGTACGAGGTCCTTCCGCATGAGCTCCCGGCGCTTGCAGCGAGGTTGCGACGGAGACTGCCTCCGTTCACTGACTTCTGTTATTATCTATACAAATGTATAAAATTTTACAATGTTTCTATAAGGTCTTTTATTAATACAAGATAAACTTAATGGCTAAAACTAGAAATGTGTTGACCTGAATAGTTATACCAAGTGATCCAAGTGATAAACTATTTTTTTAGGTACTTATAAAACTTTTCTGTAGTTTAATAACATTATAAAATGAAAAACCGTTTGAAAAATCACTTCTTTGATACTGAATTGTCTCATAAATTAGGTTATTTATTTAAAGGAAAAATGACTCCTGTAGCCCTGATGGAGTAGGCAGAAGAGAGAAGGATACTGTCACGTTTCACCAGTTACAAATAGGTAAGCCTATTGCCATAAACAGGGCAAAGATCCAGACGTCAAGCCACCACTTTCTAGTGGTATCTATGGTACCTATCTAGATATTCTTACTTAAGTTAGAAAAATTCCATTGTAGGTACCTACCCGACCTGAGATTTAAACCCAGGACATATCGCTCAGCAGTGGCGCTTCCACTACTCAACCAACAAGGCTGTGATTTCATTTAAATTATATATAAATAGATATTAATGTAATATATTTAAAAGTAGAGAAGTAATCTCTACGCCGGCAAAGAGCTGTGTGCATTAGTACCTGTAGTTCGTAATCTATAATCATGTCGACTCGCCTGTAATCATCTCGCCGAAGTCCATCAAACATTGATTTTGGATAGTAAAGGCATGTACGTAACAACATCACGCATGTATTTCCCCATAGGATAGGCAGAAGACTAGTACCATCGGTTTTCACTACTTATGTTATACGTAGCTTGTAATAGGGGTTGTATCTTGATAACTTTCTCTCAATTTATTTACTTGCTAAACTACTTTGGTTAGTAATATGATTATACGTCATGTGAATTTAATTGAAACTTAAATATATTTTGCAATAATATA
Organism: Microceris scylla; assembly: GCA_018245595.1. Taxonomy (NCBI): domain Eukaryota; kingdom Metazoa; phylum Arthropoda; class Insecta; order Lepidoptera; family Hesperiidae; genus Microceris; species Microceris scylla. The sequence continues at coordinate 6,590 of DWDT01003366.1, read as the reverse complement.
CATGGATTGGTTCAAAACGGCATTTTTGTCTGTCGGTCCTGCGATTGCTTAATAAAGCATTAATTATAAAATTACATCACGTCTGTATTTCCCTAAAGGGATAGACACAGAGAGTCACTAGTTATGTTTTATTGTTCCACGGTGCTATAGGGGTTGTTAATTATTACTACGAGAATTGCGTTCCGAAAATATGTAGGTAATATGCATTTTTTTAAATATTGTAATTGTCATGCCAGGTTTCTGACAGGGTAGGCAGAGAGAGCAGAGTGGCAAAATGTATGCTAGTAGATTTGACTTATTTTATATGCATGTGAAACGTCATTTAATGTTTGAGTTGGCCTAGGGCATTATGGCATAGTATTAAGAATTGCATATTATTATTATAATGCCATTAGCAAGCCGTTTTATATGGAGGTGTGAAATTATTTTGTAGAGTTCTTATCATTCCAAGTGATAACGTATTGTTTGGAATGATTTTGATTATTCGGTTCGATTCGGTTAAACAATTATTTAATTCATATTATTAGTTCTTTTAAATAATTACATTATTCGGTAATGATTTAATATTTTTTGATTGTTTCTATGTAAATTGAAATTAGTTTTATGTGTAGGTAAATATTTATTTCGTAGCTTATTCGTAGCCCATCTACGCAGACATGTCAAGAAAATTTAGTTGAAAAATATTTAATTTTTATTTTATTCAAAGTCTCTGGAGTAAGAGACTGAATTTTAAAGCCACTAGACTATAACTACGAATGATTTACTTAATTAAAAACTGCGACTTACCCAACTATAAAAAAACTGAAAAAAATAACCCTAACACGAATATATGTATGATTAAGCGAACTTGCTCAATTTAAGTCAATCGAATACAAAAAAATCTGTTACTCCTTTTGATATCAATCAAACAAATCATATCGCGGCGTCATTCGACACGAACCATTGTTGTAAAACAAAATGCTTTTGAAACTAATTGAAATGCTACATTATGTCAGTCGAATAGGGGCACTGTTCCAGGCTTTACAAATATAAAACAATCAATTGGACAGTTCAAAGCGCCGCGCAGGCAACGCTACGTATATGTCGTGCGGTTCAATTGAGGAGAGTTAGCGTGGGACCTGCTTATAAATTTAATACATAATTAATTTTTCTTTGGATATTCATGTGTTAACTATATTATAATGTACACGGAAATGAATATGAGCACATTACTTGTATTCAATGAAAGACATTTCAATAACCTAATTGGTAATACTATCGCCTAGTACGAAGCGTTATCGTCTGCCACAACTGACACATAAAGTAGAATATTAATAACACTATTGGTAGTTTATATAAGGAAAGGGGTAGATAGTTTCAATTTCTAATTAAAGAGGTTCTATATTTTTTCTATGAAGTTCCCAATCATATAATCCTATCGTAATCGGCAATAGGTTCCCCCCCTATTCCATAGTGGGATGTATACGTAACTGAACGAAGCCAGGACCTCTTAATCAACATTTATTCTTGAAACACGAGACCATTAAGGTAGTCATAAAATATGTAGTATATGAATGTAATATGTATTTATCGTATATATGAATATCGTTTGTGCCTTGCGCCGAGAGTTCGCTCGCGCCTCGTCATCACGCGGCGCCTTTCAATTCACATCTCAAACGTTTGGATACTCCCCCACAATGGCGCGGCCACAAAGAGAGTGTGCGTTTGCCGCCTCGTTATGTAAAATCATTCAAACAATACCAACGATATCGCTTTCGTCAAGTTTCGTCAAGAACTCAATCGAATCAAATTAACAATGGTTCTCAAAAACAAGATAGAAAATCATCTTTGTTAGCCCCCTCCAACAGTTTTTTGGACTCAATTAAATTGAGCGTTGAAGTATTTGTAGCGTCGTACATAGTTTGTCTTACTGATGTTAGAAAATCTTCATGATTTGTTATTGTTCCTCTTTGGACACTGGTCTCCTTCGAGAATAAGCAGAGTGTAGGCCATATTTGGCCATGTTAGGCGGGTTAATAGACTTCAATGAAATGAATGAAAAATCTAAGGTGTACCGGTTCCCGATGAGGTTTTTCTTCGTCGACATAGCAAGTGACATTTAATTTTGAAATGCACTATAGTTTTGTTTAGGGGCGTGCCAAGATTTCACCTCAGGAGTTTCGGTCTGAGTGGGCGAAGGCTGGACCATTAGGCTATCACTACTTACTTATAAAAATGATGTTTCTATATCGCATGTTAACATATGTTTGAGATTTTTAAATAGCTTCCAAATTTGGATGAGTTCTGAAAAATTTGGTGTTTCGTGGTGTACGTATTTTGTCGGTCCTAGCCAGTAGATGGCACTGTACTATCAATTCCCATAACATTCTGGGTCACTTCGAATCGTCATACAATGTAATATTTAACTTACCTAATTGAGGATGTTATACCTAATTATGTTCTACATAGATTTTTCGCTAAATCTCACAAAAAATATTATGTAAATAAATTTCCTTTTGAAAAACGCATAGAATTTGATAAACACGGACGAACATAAAAAATGTTTTGAAGAACAATTTATTTATTTCCCAAGCTACCCATTAGTATAATATCGCTTTAGCAGGTTCTTTATAATGTAGGCAGAGAGGCACTGAGTACCAAATATCTTTATTTTTACAGACCTGACATGTTTCTTTTAACGTTCAGCAGTCTCTTTAGACCCCGTACCTACATCAGTTTCAGAGATTCCCGATTCCTCCATCAGCTAATATCTGATTTTTTGGTTAGGATAGGTGACTCTGTTGTCTCTGGATTTTACGATATGTGTTTATACGTAGTTCAAAGACTGATACAAGACAGTAAATCTGTTAGACACTATACAATTGATCAGTCCGTGTAATGTAGAGTCAGCATTTTGTCAGCAGAATCCTTGGGTTAGGGCATAGTAACATTTAATGTGTATTTCCGTCATGATTATATATTATAGAGAGAAGTCATATAATCGGATTATATGCCTTTGTAAAGATTTAAAAGGTTAAGAATAATCTAGATTTTTGTAATTTCGGAACGTAATTAAATTAAGTACGTTGTTGGAGGTGAGCGAAAATGTAACATCAAGACTCAAGTCCGTAATCTCCGAAGAGGTGGGCAGAGAAATATGTTTCACCAGTTATGCTTATGTCCTGCCATTGAATGAGTAGTGAATGTCCTGCCATTGAATGAGTAGTAGATTTTAAGGGTGAATATAATAAGAACACGATATAATGAAAACATAAATAATGTATTTAAAGTAAGTATGAAATTTTTATTGTTTTTTTATTTCCTTTTCTTCATCTACATTGTAGTTGGCAGAAGAAGCCGCCATGTTGTGATAACAAAAGCGATCCACCAATAAACGCCATGCTGTCTGAGGAGGCTGAGTATTCCATTCTTTGTTTGAAGTTTGAATGATTTACGATTTTTATGTATCCAGGATTCAGAATAGGGACGATCTTTGTGTTTTGTTCACGAGATTTGCATAAGTTTGCAATGTATTGATATCTGGTTTTTGTTTCGAGCGTTTGACTATATTATTATACCTATTATTATCAAGCCAGTTCACTAACAGGGTTTGTAGAGAGCACCGAATCTCGCACATTTATATCCTTACAGTACAGACTCGTGTTTATTAAGTTTATAAGGATATTATGTTTTTGTTAATACTAGCAATCTGGTAGCGAAGTAAAAAATTTGAGGTTTCTTTCAAGTTTGAGACATTATTAAGTGTGACAAAGGCTTATATTTTATATCACATAAAGGTTAAACAAAACAAATAAAGAATAAAATACAACTTTTCTTTGTTAAAATATAATTTCATAGCTACTCCATCACATTCCTTAGTCCAATTTACGCTTGCTCGGCAAAATCCTCTGATACAAAGCTGGAACGGGTGCATTCGTTATTCTATGTATTGCTAAATAACGCTGGTTCCCGCAAGGGATGAGGGGATACTCCAAGGCTCAAAGGGTACTGACAAGTGATAAGGATATAATGGAAAATAGATCTGTCATACTCGTTTCGTGTGAAATTTTTGGCATTTTAATAGTTGACGTTGTTGTAGTGGTCATATATAAATAAATAAGCCTTTTTATATAAGCCTTATTATACTAACAAAAGACTAATAAATTTAGACAGGTTCTAAATTATAAATTTGTGAAGTGAAAAGGGTTTAATATGTAGGTACATCTTCTTAAGAATTAGAACTTTTCATGTAAAGTATGGCTGAAATAATTTCAACATTAGATTTAATGATATCAATTACTTCTACGAAATGAATAGAATAATATAAAAACTTATGTTCAATTAGTTTTTGTCAAAAACATTTTTGATATACGATCTTAATTACGAATAAAATATTATTTTTATAGTAAACAACATCCTTGTTTTCGTAAAGAAAGTTGCTATAATATACTATAGGTACGTATTAAAAAATCATATATGATTTTTTAATTATTGTATGTAGCACAGAAAGTAGAGTACGTAGGTACCTAGTTATTTCCAAAGAAAAAAAAACGATCAAAATTTATGATTATGTACAAAAACCTTAGAGAATTTTACATTCGTTCGCACATAAGAAACATCCCTTTCATAAACATTCACTGGTACCTACGCGTTTCATGAAAAGTTACATGTATATACATACCTAATAAATATTACCACACAAACAGCGCGCCCGAGGCGGCAAATTTGCATACTGCTGCGCGCTAACCCAATACGACGCATGTCAGTTACCCCTACGTGCTGGGAAATTGCCTTGCTAGGGGCTCTTCGAATTTACCCTGTTCGTTTCTCACTACTGTGTTCGCCAGCTGACTGTAGTATGTTGGAATTAGAGCTGTATTTATGAAACGCAAAACATTTGCATATTGTTTCCGCGCTAGCCCATTATGGAACACTTCAGCCATTAGAACATTCTAGAAGTTTTATATGGTTAATTTATTCTCACTTCTCTATTTAAGAATTGTAGTTCTATGTGAAAGTAATCTATTATATTTACGTTAATAGTTTTTTGTACGGTAATGTCATTCTGTTTCTCTTACGTTTCCTCGGTAATAATAATAGTAACTCCTTTTCACGCTGCCTATAAATTCTCCTTATCCAGAGTTTTCTTTAGTCGCTTGGCGGAAAACAACGCTGTCGTTTGGAAATCTGGTCTGACGATAGTTTAGATCTCCGATTTTTAGGATTTTTCTCTTAAATTTTTATGTCATCTTCATGGTTTCCAGATTATTCTAAATTCTAATGTCTTAATTATAAGTTCTAATGCCTTAATACCCGAAAACTGTTTTGTTTATAGCTAGTAGGTACTTAGTTTTAAGTATTCGCATCGCTATATATCTATATTAAATCTTTCATTGCTTTGCTGTAATATTTGCATTGCTTCTAATGTACGCTTTTAATACAATATTCATGAATAGTTGAGGGCAATGTTGACCTGCATAAGATTTCATAACGCCAAAGAAATCTAATTGAAAGTTACCGCATTACTTGTAACTTATATATAGGTACTATAATTTTTTTACTTAGATATATATGTATTTGTTACATTGAGAAAAAATTAACAGATTAGATGTTGAGTTATAAATAAAACTAAGGGATTTTTATTTCATTGGAAACATATAGAGTGCCTCGTTGGTCGAGCGATTGCAAATGCGACTGCCGATCAGGATGTCTTGGGTTCAAATACCGGCTCGGGTAGGTACTATTGGATGTTTCTAATTTAGAATTTCTATTGGTGTCTCGGAGTTTGGATAAGTACCTAGTGTATGGCAATAGATTCAACACCTAATCCACGGGACGTAAAACGTACGAGTAACTGGTGAAACGTAGGCGTGTACTACATTCCTCTGCCTACCCCTTCGGGTATCACAGGCCTGATGTCACGTTATTTTTTTTTATTACATATGATAATTTACATATTTCGTTTGCAAGGGCAGAAAACAATTGCACTAGTTTTCCCTGCCCGGAAAGTTTAGTAGGTACCTACTCTACTTATTATATGGAAGATTTTGTATTGTTTTAAATTAAGTCGAATAAGATCATAATGTTACATTTCTATAAGAAGTGTGAAGTCTGTACTTGGTCAACGTGACTAACGACAATTTAATCCCTCTCATTCTAAAAGAAGACCAGCTCCACCAGTTCAACGAAAGAGTCGATAATGAAGTGAATCATAATCAAAAAGTGATGAATCATCAAACATCGTATCGACGACTCAATTGCATTAAAAAAGATAACGATCAGAATTTGACGCGGTTTTGGAGGTGTTATGGGTATTAAGTTGTTTCCAAGCAAATAAATGATCAATTTAAATGTCTACTACCAACAAACGATGAAATTAGTGTAGTGGAACAAATATTTTACAATTGTATACAAAGATTATAATGTGAAACCACATAGTTATTTAACAACACGAACAACATTGGTATGAGAATTGGAAATAAGATCAAATACTTCACATAAACTAAACTTTCACATCCTATTTTATTACGATAATAACGATTTTTATTAATGTTATAAACTTTATTAATTAATTGAACTTGGTTAATTTCTTAGTGATAACGATTAGATCA
>DWDT01003365.1:0-12385 GCA_018245595.1 Microceris scylla | reverse complement strand
ACGCGTTAATGGAAGGTGGGCGGCTTTATTAAGACGAGCTACGGGGCTCAGCTAGCTTCGCATGGGCTCCGCTAACCATTTCGAAATAGCTCGGATTCCAAAAGCTCGCGCGTAATGCTATTATGCAAACCATGACGAGTACACACGCATTCGTCGAATTAATCAGTCTGTATACGTAAATATGTGGATATTATCTGGGTGCTCGCATATTGTTTAATTAAGGTTGCGTCATATTATTTGAACACTATTTCACGGTACGCTTGTGGAGTGTAATATATTTGCTTAATGAGAGGTTTAATTAAATGTATGTGAAACACAAAGTTGGGTTGGTAATGTAAATATTAATCAGCTATATAAAGTACGAATTGAGCTTAAAATACTATCAAGTCGTTTCAAATAAAAATGGCTTCAAAACTTTAGTGTAGTGATTGTCTTTTCAGTAGATCGTCTTCTTTTGTCGTCCTCTGTGATGTGATCAAAACAGTTTCCGTGATGTAGTCTAGTTTTTTCTGAATAAGCATTTTATTGTACTTTCCTTCAAGATTTACTGTAACGCTTGATAAATAGGTCTTAAATGAAAAATATAGTCTTGAAATCTAAAATATTTCGTTCGTTCGTTCGTTTCATTTAGACAATGCTTTTTAATCATCGCACTGGTTATGAAGAAGTCACCTACTAAAAATACTAGCGTTACATATACAAATTATTTTATTATACCTACGTACTCGTACATTTTTCCTCCCTAGCGTTTGAAATATCTGAGATCGTCTGGCAAAGATCCCTTTCAAGGATAACACTGCCTATCGTATGTTCTTGGCTCTCATGTTTATCTTGTTAATTGTATATTCTCTTAAGTGGCCCGCAATAAAGTGTTATTGTATTTTGTACGAACTATTCTACACTGTCTAAATAAAATTCTATATTCGCTAGAACTAAAAGAGCCAATTTTGTAATTTCCATTATTGTGTTATGGTTTGGCTCAATAGGCAAGCGATAAGTAATTCTTCTGTCATATACATATGTATGTGTTATAGTTATAATTGTTTTATTTAACTGTAGAATACGACTCATGTAATCCGAAAAATCCCTTTAGGGGGAGGCTTATATCCAGCAGTGGACTGAGATAGGCTGATGATGATGATGATGATGATGAATCCAAACATTGTATATTTCAAAGTCGTCTTGTCATATCGGTTTGTCCGTCTGCGATCTCTGATGTCAGGATTTGCATAGAGATCTTTAGTAACGGTTTTCATCGATTAGACCGGTGTGATTGCTGAGCTAGGATTAAGTGTACAATTAATGTTTGTGTGGCTAGGATTAAGTGTACAATTAATGTTTTATGTAAATTAGCCGATCGAATGCAATAAATACGGTTTAAGTTATATAACAACTTGCACCTCAAATTTTGTTCTTCCCTTTTCCCGTTTAGACAGATACGAGTCCAAGGGGGACTTTCATATCGTTTATAGCATTAGATTGGGTGATTTCTGATAAACGTTTAGACGGGAGTTCAAGATATTGTTGGATGTAGGATTTCAAAATTTTACTACTAAATATTTCGTAATTGTTTATACACGTGATTATAAATGTACCGGCTTAACTCACGTACGTTTTTCGGAATGGCCCGACTACTTTCGGACCCCTACGAGGTCCTTCCTCATGAGCTTCCGGCGCTTACAGCGAGGTCGCGGCGGAGACTCAATTCAAAATATTGTTTTGGGGTCCTTGTTAAATGTACCTAATATTTTTCTTTAGATTACTATGTTTTGCAGTATAATTTCAAGTTGCTACTATTTCGAAATATATTTCAATTAATATTTTTCGTATTAACGACCTGTTTTTATTGAACTTTGTAAAACAGGACAAATCGAATCTACGAGAATGTGACCTACCAACTTTGCTAACCTACTAATGCATATCATTGTACCAAGTACGAGTGTCATAGCCGCTATGAACGAACTTTGATATTTCTCATTAAATCCAGCCCTGTGTAGAATATGACGGCATAAACTCCTAGTTTCCAGGTAACACCAAATTCGTGAGAGTTGAATGTGAGTTGACGTTATTAAATTTATATTGTGTAGTGTACGTTGAGTGCCTCGTTGGTCAAGTGATTGTAAGCGCGACTGCCGATCGTGATCCGGGTTCAAATCCCGGGTCGGGTACTATTGTATTTTTCTAATTTAGAATTTTTAGTCCGAGTCACTACTCGGAGTCTGGATCTGTGCCCGGTGTATGGCAATAGGCTCACTACATATTCCATGGGATGTAAACGTAACTGGTGTAACGTAAGAGTGTACTACACTCCTCTGCCTACCCCCTCGGGGATTACAGGCGTGATGTTACGTTGTACGTTTATACAATAAATGAGTAGTAAATAGATCACAGATCGTAAATACATCAGGGTTTAATTTAAGAATAATACAGTTTCCGATCTTATCCCCTGTATTTTTGTATATGAAGTGTTTATATATACATGTATAAGCATCTTCAAGTATATTTACAATAGAATCTTAAGATCTTTATTTACGCCGTTATTGGGAATCAAACACGTCCGTTGTGTCATATAGATCATTACTGAGAATATCAGATCTGGATATCGTCTTTTTATGATAAACGTATCAGCAAATTTATTTCCCACTCATATATTCTACATGTTATATGTCATATGAATAGGTAGTATTTCCCGATTCATTATACTTATTTTCGCGGAGAAATATGTACGTATGTTTTGTGTACAGTTGTACCACCGAATCCACTTACTCCCATTCTGCGTTATCTATTCCAACCTAGGGTTAACAAACGAAGATATCTTTAAGCCTAATATCAGCGTTGGATTTTCGACATGTTACATGGTCGTAATCAGTCCTCTTCTTCGAAAAATAGCGACACTTACCAAACTAATTTCGGTCCAGTTTGTAGAGGCTTAACGAATAAACTTTCTTGGGAAAACAACCGTCCTGTAATAAGGCACAAGATTTGGCCATGAATACCCTTTCGAAGTTAGTATAGCAAGTCTTTTAGAAATTTTCCTATTACTCTTATACTTTTTGTTGGGTTAAGAAATACCTTGTCTGTAGTTTTTTGGGGAATATCAAAATATTTTGTTCATTTTCAACCCGATGGCAAACATAAATTTTAAATCAGTTTATATAATAAGCGATAAGTGAGTACGTTAAATGCTTATATTTGCGTTTACCTTCAATCTGGACATAGGGTAGTTCAGAGTTTATTCATAACTACACAATTCAGTGCACTTTCGTCGACTTTACTCCGAAATATTGCCAAAACTGTTCGGGCGATGAAGCTTAAACTATAGACAAATGCTCTCATAATATTAAAGTACCCTACCCCGAAGTAAATTTTGACACTGTGCGGTTAAACCCTCACGTGAAACTACGCTTATTATATTAGTTCTGTTGGTATACTGGAAACAAAATTTGAACATAAAGCTATCGGCAAACTTTCTAGGCGGCGTGTAATCCAACGGGATGTGGGAGCTCTTCGACGGCGAAATGAGAATTTTACTACACTCCAACAGTTGGTACTTGATCAACAAGTCACTGCTATTTTCTTAGCATTGCTTAGATTATTGTTCAAATAATTGATTTCCATAGAGCGTTCTATCGGTCGTTTTATCGCTTGAATATTTTTAACATGTTCGATTTCTAATTACAAAATTTGAACTTCGAATATTCAGGTATAGATTAAACATGAAGATAAACGTGACAGCCGAGAAAGATTGAAGACAATATTGCCTGTGTCAGTTTTTTTACGATTATACTTGCGCACCTTTAGCTCTTACACGTAACATGACATAATATCAGATGTATTGCTCAGTAAAACAGTAATAAAGTGAGGTTTTATGTAGCATGAGAGCGTAAAGGGAGTCACTTGAACATGGGAACACTTTATGCTCGCCGTAATTCACTATTTGCGATGCTTAATCTTTGAACGCTGTCATAAATTTGTTATATTATAGCAACACAACACGAAGTTAGTGGCTTATAGATGCAGTCGTAGTAACTGCAAATGTTTTTCTACCTTACAAATGAGCTTGGACAATAATGCGTGCGTGCTTTACATAAATGATATATATTGAAATATTGCTTCGTTGTTAATGTACCTACGGGGATTAACGGTTTCAGATTGATGAAACAGACGAGATTTCCACTACCATGTAAAGTTTTGAGTTCGTCATACTCGATATTCTTAATAGACATACGTTATTAAGGATATACATATTTATTAATGTAAATATGTGTGAAACTGTTAAGGTGGAAACAATTTTGGGTACACCAATAGACGGATTCAACTGAACTGAGCAGCGTTTGTTCAACTTTTCTTCATCTATCCCGCAGTGTTCAAAAACCTAGGCCTTTAACCAGTGCATTGCACCGATCATGACAGACTGAGCTGAAACGTCTACATTAGCAGTCCTCAAATTGGAATTTCCCCGAAGAATCAAAAACGAAACTATTAACAGAGCACTGAAGTCGTCGATATAGCTCAAAGAATTATACATTGACATCATAGACTGCCTATATTTGCCCAAGAATTTTAAACCGGTCCGGTAAACCTGTCGAAGATAGGAAAACGACCGGCTAAAGGCTATAGGCAGACGCTGCACAGGACAAGCAAATAATATGGCGCAATGGCGCTAAGTCCGAGAAACATGTTAATCAGTAGACTAAAATACTCATGTTGTAATGTGATGTGATGAGATATAAAAGAATATATATAAGTCATACTAGCAAAACGAAAGACATTTTAAGTAATGTAAGAAATGCTATCAAAGTAATTTATGAAGGATTGTTTTATAGCTGTTTAGAAGATACTTTCATGATTCACCTAAGGCTGACTGGAAGAAAATGGTATTAATAATATTGCCGTCCGTTACAACTTTATTAAAATATGTCACAAGAGTTCATATAAATAAACAAAGATCTCTCTACGGAATGTACGTAAATATTTAGAAGATTACGTTAGTACATATTTTACACGACAAACAAAAATTTCATATGGGATTGTGACGTGTTGCGGTGAAAGTGGTTCGTGTGTTTTGTGAAGCTTACGTTCGCGGCGGTATGCTTAAGGGTGTAGGTTTTTGTGTTGCGTATGTCATAACATTGATATAAAATTATATATTATTTATACTTATTATTTCTGACTCAAGCATCAAAATCAGACGTTAGTTCAGGTCTAAATGATATAGCTTAGGTTATATTATTACCCTGTATTTGCCATTAACTACCTTATTTGAGATTTTGATTGTGAGGTTAGTTTTGGAGACGACATTTTAAGAAGAAACCATAAAATCAATAATGGATTGTTTCTTTATTTTATTATCAGGTAGGTATCTCTTTATCAATATTGTTACGGCTTTCCGATGAAAAATGTTATTCAGCAGCGGACCTACTTAGATACAATGTAATAAAATTGACTCATACAAACTTGTTATTAAATCTTCAAACGTACAAACACACAGACAACATTTTTATCTTTAATGATTAAATGGCTCAGTGTAGCCGACATATTTGTGCAAATACCGCCCTCTGAGGCTTTATTGTTATTTCATCTCGTTTAGAATAAAATGACGAAACAAGAATAAAAGTGCGGCGTGAGAAAGCACTTAACAAAAAATGTTGTTTGCTCTTCTCTTCGGAATATTTTTTTACTCTTCAAAAATATCAAGGAATTACAGCTTGGCTATTACGGAGCCTTTAACATTTTTTAGGAATTATAGACATTATGTAGTTAAATGGTTTGTGGTTTTTTATGTTAACGGGAACGAGAAGGCATCTTCACATTTTATTTAAAGTATGTAGGTACATGTTAAAAAAATTTATAATCCCTAAGCGAAATTTCTTTCAGTTTTACTTGATTTATTATACCAATTTCAATGATATATTTCACGTTAAATAAACACATTGCACTGCGTGTCATTTTAAATAATGAATAATTTTTTCCATAAAAATAGAGATGTTTTTAAAGATGAAGACAAAAATAAATCCGCGAAAAAATTAGAGGAATATATTATAAGCGGCTGAAGGATAAGATTGTAAATGTTAAAAAGATATTGTATAGCTTCATGAAACAAAATTATAAGGAGTAAAGTGTATAGAAATGTACGAGTAGGAAAGTGCAATTTCTCAACAAAGGAAAATATGAAACTAATTACTTTTCTCGTAAAAGTGTCTGTTTTTTTAAGGCCATCCTGTCATAATAGTGAAGAATGGGTAAACTTTGAATGAATTAAGTTTCTTTGAGAATAAGTTCGTTTACTTAGAACAGAACTGAATAAAACTGTCACAAATTTTATTTGCCAGTTAATTGTCTTTTGAATACTTTAGGACTCGCTTGTGGTTTTTATAAGTTAGTTTTTCAGATTGCTAGGTGTTTTAGCAAATGATTAAGAATTAATTTTTAGCATTTATAAAGTTGAGTAATTTAATTTTAATGTTACTATACGAGTTAAAGAAATGGCTCCATTAAAAAATTAATCACTTTCTGTGGTAGTTTTTTATTTTGCATGTTGTCTTAAGTTTTGGTTTCGGTGTGATTTCTCAAAATGAAACGTGACATTGTTGTCTATTTATGTAATTTTGACTAAAATAATAAATAAATTGATTTTCTTCGGTTTTAAGACAAGTGGTAATTTTTCACTGGGAAAAAGCAGCTAATTGACAAGGAACGAGCAATTGGCACAGTCTATGAAAATCTGAAACAAGCTTCGAAGTGAATTGAAGTAATAAGTCTATCTGTACATTACTCCAAATAACATGAAGCAATTCTTATATCAACTAGGTATTATTATTCTACATAATATGTATATATAAAACACCAGTATCTAAATGCTAGCACAGTAGGTAGGCAAACAAAAGGTACATTATGAGATATGTGTAAAATATTAGGGTTTCCTTAATCTGTACTATTATCTACGACCCTTGTTCTCCGCATAAAAGCAAAACTACGAATACCGTTTATATTTGACCAATGATATACAATTATGAGTACAAAGATCTTCCGATTACACATTAATTTTGGGTCGGCGCTCAAGCAATTTAGATAACCTCCATTCAGCCTTTGTGTTTATTGGCATCTAATATTTAAGAACAATAGTTCTGTCATCTTGGGTAGCGTAGCTTTTCATTTCCCCTATGTAAGTATTATGTCAACATATTCCCAAATGATACTTTAGAAATATTTATAAACATTATTTCAGTTATTTGATTTATAGGTAATTTAACAATGACATTTCGAAATGTATTATATTACTTGCGAAGTATTTTCAATTCATTTTATGCAATAAAAACGTAAAAACCTAACATTACATTCGGTGGGCAGAGGAGTGTAGTACACTCCCACGTTTCATCAATTACGTTTAAGTGCAATAGGTAGTGAGTCTATTGCCATACACTGGGCACAGATTCAGGCTCCGAGTGATTACTAGAAATTCTAAATTAGAAAAATCTAATACTACCCTACCTTAGATTTGAACCCAGGACCTCCCGATCGACAGTCGCGCTTGGAACCACTGGACTAACAAGGCAGCCATCGAGGCAGTTATCTAAAATCATCTCAAAATGTCGGATGTATGAAAATAAGTGAAATAATAGTCTGTCTTTAGGACCTGTGAGCGCGGCATACTTTTTGCTAAAAAACTTTTAATACATTTTTATATTATTTCTATTCACGAAAGAGAAAAGCAAAGAGAAATATTACGATGAGTAATCGAGTATTAAAGTTTTCGCTTCTGGCATTTCAAGCGAGACATTTAAGTGCTTTGGTGCTTAAGAATTTTTTAATATTCTAACCTTCCAAAATACTAAAAGGCTATTATTAAAAGGCTTACTAGGAACGTAGGTGTTAACCATTTGAAAGCCGTTGTTTGTTTAATTCAAACCGCTATGCTATGTAGATTTGTATGAGACAATGTACAGATACATAATTATCTTGTAAGATTTAATAATAACATAGAAGTTCAGTAGCGATCGAAACTTGATCGTAACTTATTAAGTTTTTCTTTGTTGTACGATTTGAACCTCATGTCAATATTCTGCGCACGCTATATTCTTAGAAAGGGGTAGAGATACGTATTTCTCTTAGCGTATAATATTAATATACCTATAGATTTGCGTTTTTCTTCGGACACTAAGGCCATTTAAAACTTTGGCGATATATTTTACTATATGAAACAAATATATGTATAGCCTATTGATTTAAATCGAAACATTTCTATAACGGGCCCACTGCTCTAAAGTATATTCTGTTTGGTTCTATGCGTCCTTGCGCCGTAATATCCCCGCAGTATATTCGTAAATGTAGACATATGTAACTCACAAAATGTGAAAAGTGATCATGTATTTCGGAAACGATATCCTTCTGCCCGTTGACTATTAAAAAAAGTATTTTAAGCTTTCGACTTTCATTCTTTCATTTGAATCGAAATCGTCCGCCCGGCAAAAGCAAATACGGCGAAGAATTTATACACCTGTGTTTGTCTGCAATGTTCAAAAGTTAGGTTATTTTTAATGGAAATAGCCTAAAGAAAAAAGTTTCTGGCTGAAGAATTAATGGAAATGGCAGTTAAAGTCTGGTAAGAAAATATTGAACGTTTGAGAAGAGTTTTGAGATTACGTAACTTTTTTGTATAGCTGTTTGCTTTTATTCAACTTTATTGATCATTGATAATGGCGAAGTGATTTTGCCGTTTTCGTTATGTTTTAATATTCTGACATTTAAATGTAATGAATTGTTATAAGTTACTTCTTAGCTTATATCTTATAATATCTAAAATTTTTCTTTTTTTGCATATTACCTAGGTACTACAGAGTACATTTTTAAGGAATTATGTATAGAAAATACTGAAATAGTTCTTCTTTTATATATGCATATCTTTACG
Organism: Microceris scylla; assembly: GCA_018245595.1. Lineage (NCBI taxonomy): Eukaryota > Metazoa > Arthropoda > Insecta > Lepidoptera > Hesperiidae > Microceris > Microceris scylla. Next base: position 3,477 of record DWDT01003365.1, on the reverse strand, counting down.
CCAGGTCCTTATGGGGTAGGCAAGGAGCATCGATTGCTAAACATCTCTATCCTAGCGTGCTTTTTCTACGTTTATCACTTTTCATACATGCATGCCGACTTCTCAGATGTGACAATAAAACAAATTCAGTAAATCGTATAAAAGATCAAGACATTCAATAGCTGCATTCTGCTATTGAGGATTTATAAATAATAGTGTTATGGGTCATATAAAAATGTTCCAAGGGCCAAAGTGTCGACCATCAATAAGACGATCCTTTAAAGGTTCGTACCAACTTTAATTGCATATTGACTTGCCACTCCTGTCATGGGACGCCGAACTTGGCCGAACTAAATTAACTGTATTAAGAACTTAGATATCTTCGTAGTCCTGCAGCGTCCATGACGTGATGTGTTGTATTTTCCATGTATATGAATAAAATTGAATTGTCTGTTTATCGGAATATAGGTTGTTTCGTCTCGGTATATCCAGGACTTTAGGGCCGAGTCTCATGAGATATCCATAGCAGGTAGGGAACAGTAAATTATTCGGTGAGTTCGCATATAGCCGCATCAGTTCGCGTATAATTAGATAAAAGACAACGTTATTTACGAGTATAAACGATATTTTGTATAAATAGAAACTTCAGAAAATATGTAATGCGGGATCCGTAAGGAGGCTAACATTCAGAAAGGGTCACTGACAACGATTAAACCTGCGTGGAAGGTGCTAGCGAGAATATTGCAGGAATCTGAACAATACATTAGTTTTATAATTTTTTTCTTAACATTTTATCCCAGGGAGGCTGCTCAGCTATTGTCAGTTTTAACCTAATGTTTGTAACTCAACTACCTAGCTAGGACAGCAGTGCCCTCCTGCGGAAAGATTTAGCATTACGTTAGGTTTGGCAAGACAAACCATATTGGCATATGATTGGTTTTATAGCGTATATCATCATGATCGACCTGTCTAAGGTCCACTGCTGGTCAGGGGCCGCCTTTGAGAGGTTTTTGTCTATTATTGCCATACTGATACGGGTTGGGGTTCGTAGGGCGCGGCTTTTCGTATCTGCTGCCAGTATCCTGGTATCACGAAAGACATCGGGAGATGTATTCTTTCTACTCTTCGATACAGATAATTGTCTGTGATATTTACAACTATTAACGTGTAGAGAAAAACGGAGAGAAAATTCATATTACAAAATGGTTAACCGTTCCTTCCATCCCGTTGAACATCAACACAATTTGCGCTTACGGCTATTCTAGAAATTTCATTTTATAAGACTATTTAATTTTCTAAAGGTCATTATTTCTTATACATATAAAACTTTATTAACATTAACTTTTTATGTTCGTTCTAAACTGTTCATCCCAGAATTTAATTGGAAAATTACAGCGCCTAAAGTGACCGTTCTAAGTAAAGGCCAATACAATGAGTACATCAAGAATATAATTAAAATAAACTGATACAGCTTCGTGGCTTTTGGCGTTGGCTATTGTTAATAATATCGGGTACAGTGTTTCTAAAGATTCAAAGTATGTATAATGTATTCTCACTTGATACATTTTCGATTTACCTGGTAATATTACAGTAATGTACAATTTTCAAACATATTTCCGAATTGGCGTAAGATTGATTGTTGAAAAAGAATTACCTATATTCGTATTTATACGGATTAGATTAAAAATAATCCGTTAAAGGCCTATGCGGATCGTAAACGAAAATTTAATTATTCAAATTTGCGATAACATGTCGGTTTAATTTCGAATAATTAAATTTTGCACAGATATTTAGCTTGTTTATGGCGTTGCTTTTATGGTTTAATATTTACATTTACATATTTGTCTCTAAATGGTCAGCATTATAGCGATTAATAGAAAATATCGTATTAAAGTTAGCACCATAAAAAGCCAAATATAATTAAAAGTAAAAAGTAGTAAAGTACTTAATTGTTTTTATGATACAGAATTAACAAATGATACTTATGACATATAATGCAATGTTATTGATAGTTTTATTAATATTCATGGAGTTAAGACTGAGTCTGGGGGCCGGCTTGGATGTTCCTCGGGAATGTGTCTACTCGCCGCATTGGGACCCTTAACGGTAGTCCTGGAAAGATCACGTGATAGTGATAGATATGCATTTAAATATTCAACAAGGTGAGTTAAATAAATTCTTTCACGAATCACTGAATAGATACAAATGCCTGAGAATCCTGTATTGTTTAGTATATGGTTAAGTTAGTAATATGTGGGAGACGTCATTAGCATTTTCCAACCATATCCACAAAGCTTCATGTTCCAAGAGGTTCGTATCGGAATATAATTCTGCGATATGCCGATTTTCTTCTTTTTCCTGTGAGTGCTTTATTCAATTTCAGAAGTTGTGCACGGCAAATATCCAAGTTGATTGGTCGGTTGCTTGGAAGCAGCTCAAAATATACAACAGCTTTGCAGTCCTGCCAAATTGACAGCATGATCTTCTGCTTATGTAGTTTATGTATTTGTTTTGTGTTTGTTCACCACATTTGAACGTTGACTTTTTAAAACGCTGTTTCCTTTTGTTCTTTTTAAAACGTTACCTGTTCAAAAAATATTTATTGTTTACCTGTGAATGCGTATTACAAATGTTAACTCATTGTGTTAAGTGTACTTCAATTGGTGTGAAACCTAAACATAGAGGCTCAAAATTTCTAACAAAAATATTGTTTTTATAAAATATACATAATATGCACGTACACGTAATGGAAGTGCATTGTTATAGTTAAGAGCATCGGTTTTGTACGTCTGAATGAATCTGATAAATTATCTTATGTGATTTTCAATTGTTATTTCTGATACATTTAACTTTTTCAATATCTCGTACAGTGATAACGCTATTCGTTTCAATTTATTCAATAGAAGCATGGCGCAACATTATTTGCGCAAACCGAAATTACTTTATTGCCAACCCAATAGTGTAATAATTATTTTCTCGCTCTGGCTATTTATTCTCTTTAAAATACATGCTGCACTGCTGAATAATTTTCCTAATAATATAGAGTTTTTGGCGTTAGGCCTTATTTTTTTGATATTCGTAACTTAAATTCGTCATCATCACCAACATAAATCCTGTAATCGTTCCACTGTTGGACACGGGCCTCTTGTCAGAATGAATTGTGATTTTCAATTACAAATGTGTGAGTACGTAAAGTAATTATAATACATTGGAGATGAAACAAACGAATTAAAATTAAAATTATCTCTAATACGAGTAAGTCGCAAACAAATTTTCCTTTGATGTGTTAGATTCTCGAGCTAACAATTTTTTTTTAATTTTTAATTTTCAGTCAATAACAGTTACCATTATATACGAGGATATATGTATACATGTGTGTGTGTATACACACACATATATGCATGTTTCTAACTTTATGTATCTGTCCCAGCATGGACAATAGTGGTAAAATAAATGAAGTCCTCGAAGTTTCACGACTGTATTTCAGTAAAAGTGAAC
>DWDT01003364.1:0-12386 GCA_018245595.1 Microceris scylla | reverse complement strand
AGTTAATAATAATACCAGCTAATATGGAGTCAAGAAATAACTCGGACGATGGGTCAGCGCCGACATGTACTATGAGTTGAAGGAATATTACATTAGCGTCATAGTGAACGTTTCCGGGAAATAAAGATAAAGAATACATTATATACATATTCCTTTAAAACCAGCTCCATGACTTACAACACGAATGGTAAATAATTACTTGTAATTCTATTTTTAGAACATGATACAAATTTTATAACGTCACGTGACGGGTTAAATGCAGTTTGTAGTGTGGAAATAAATAGTGGACATGTAGGTCATCTCTTAGGTATCCTTAGGAATCCTTGGATCGATACCGAAATAATACTAAAAATAATACTAAATCTATCGAAAAATAATACTAATACTAACGTTCTATCTGTAAACTAACCGAAATAATCTATATACATATTTTAACCACAACCAGTAAACGAATAACATTGTATACATATTTTTCCTTCAGATTTTTTCTCATCTGCACATAGAATATATTGTTAATGATCTATGCTATGCTGCTAGTTTTAAATACAATAAAAATTTGCTCTGCCCTACGAGCCGGTCTACTTTAAAGGTCTCTGATAGAACAAGTCAAATGTGAGTATTTCACTGGTCCCAGCACAAATCCGTACAGCGGCCGAATACTTTGGTAAAATCTTAAATAGAGGTAAACAAAGTTATATCGACGGATTCTCTGTAATTTGGCATATTATGACATTTGCTACACAGCTGACAGTTCTAGGTAATAAAGGAAATTGTTATTACGAGACTTGCAGGAAATCTATCCGGATCTCGACTTGTTTTCGGAATAATCTAGAATTTTAAACAGCTAATGTTTTCAAACATTTGGCGACTTATCGAATTAAACAATAATAGTCACCAGTCTGAAACCATGTTGTAACAAAGCTATACGTTCTCTTAGAAATAGATTTATGTTTGTTATTAAATGTATGGCAGCTAATCATTTTGGACTATACCAATAGTTCACAATAATAAAGAAAGATATCCAGCAATAAATAATTTCCCAACAGCAGATATGAGTCATTCGAAGACGTCAATAAGTAGATGTCCGATTTATAAATGAAAATGAAGCAATGTTAGTGTCAACGAACGATAATACCATTTCTTTTTACAGTAAATATGATTGTACCGGTATCAATAACACCTGTACTAATAAAATAAACACAGCGAGTTACAGGCAATTTGATATTGACAATTATATTGGGCCAGTTCATAATAAAAACCAGATACCATAAAAATTTAATATCAGCAACATAAAACTTGACATGGGAGTATACAAAAAGGTCATACATACCTCCTAAGATACTATATGTAGCAATAATGTGACCCATGCTGTTGGCCGGCGCTGTAAACAGCAAGCCCAGCGCGCAAATGGTTGATCCGACAAAACAGACTTTTCTGTACGAGAACGTTTTTATCACAGGTCCCACGAAGAATCCGGAGAAGTTGACGACAGAATCCAAGGTACTGGCGATCACTGACGCGCCCGTCGTGTGGACCCCCAGGTCGTCGAGGAGGTCTTTGAACAGCAAACCGAACGATGGCTCCAGGGAACGGGTCGAAAACTGTAATATTTCATCATAATCTATCATTTCTGTACCCGGAAAAGGTTTTGACATTAAATACTGTAACTGAAGTATGTATCGAGTAAAATGTTTGACATAAAAACCTACATTGCACATGACTATGCATTATTAGAAGTTAAGCAACATTATAGTAACATTGGATTGATTACAAGAAGGTGATGTCGACTACTACAGATCACGCGACATGTGTGTAGTAGGTACCTACATACGTATGTACGTACGTACTTTGCGGGTTAAATAAAAGCTACGTTCGTTTCATATCGGGCTGTCTACATTTTATGTTTCATCTATTTTCAATTTAAGTCGTTTCTCGCGAACAATAATAAGAATATTGACCATAAAAATATTGACCCTTGATAATAAGAAATTGACCTTTTTCAATTGCGCGTATCCCAGAATTAAACATGTCAAATGACCATAAAAGGTTTTAAAAGGACATTTCTCACATGTGTTTTACGTGAGGACGTGCTTGTCCGACCTACACAACACCCACGAAACGCTTACTTGAACAAGGATAAAAAGAATTATCTCAGGCATGACTCAAGCTCTCGCATAAAGACCGAACAATCTATGTGATTTTATGTGTGAACAAATTGCATTGCATGACGTACAACTTACAATGCGCGGATCGATTAATCATTATATTACCGTTTATTTCACATTATCTTTACATTCCTCACGCTGGATTCGAATAATTGAGATCATGTGACCCAGTTCATTGTTTCATCTGACCGCGCGCCGTTCGACCATCGGTTATTATAGGGGATCGCGTGTTACATACATGTTTCAAATCTTCACATTCGTTAAATATAATGTTAAACAACTTTACGGAGGCCAATACAAGGAACTCAATGAAGTCCGACTACACTTTGTGTTGTAATTATCGATTACAGAACTCAGTATGTTGCAGTTCAATGACCAGTTTATCATATTTTAAATATCTGTTACGTTTGTTTTCATATAATACAAACAGATGTTGATGTAATATATGTACGTGTGTGCGTGTAGTTAGTTACGACGGGCGAATTAGAGTTAAGGAATAAGCGTTGTACGCCCGTCAATACTCGTAATTGTCCCCGCGACCGGAGCACGTGACTAATAATAATTACAAAAGCATAGTAAGGCTGCTCGCTACGCGGCAAGACATAATGGGTTCGTGATAAAGTCCTTTCGTACCTTGTATCGTACACATCAAAATTGGAATCAAATATATATTTTTACTGCCACTTGTACAATAGCTTCGGGATAGTCTTTGTGTATTTTATTAGTACAAAGTTGCAATCAAATCTTTTAGCGTGTACTGTTTCCTAACCTGTTTCGATACCGTTAAAAAGCCCGACTATGAAAAAAAACTGGAATAATAAAACAAACATTAAAACTGGTGCCAATTACAGGTCCAACGAGCGGTCAGGAAGTACAGTGTAAAGTTGATTGAAGTGTTTCGTTTAGAAATTTTAATATTAAAGATGCGATTTCTTTGATCGCCTTGTCGTTAATAAAAAGTTATTGCCGTTATTAAGAAGTGGAGCTAAATCAGCAAATTAATAGTTACGACATTATTATAACACTGAGCACTGATCTCCAAAAAGGTATTGACGCATTTGAAAAATTGCGGATATACTAAGAAATATTATATTATACTATTTATTATATTTTACTATTGTATCCATTCCTGTTTTTTTTTTTAAACATTTGCCATTTTTTTTTTGTTCTTTTTTTTTTTTTATTTTGCACCTGCCTTTTTGATTTATCGTTTTACTATTCGCCAAGGGTTGACTGGTGGAGAATACCACTAGGCATTAAGTTCGCCTTTTGTTATGCCTGTTTTTGGTGTGCAATAAAGAGTAAATAAATAAATAAATAAATAAGAAACTCGATATTCGGGTGCCTTATGAGTTCAATAACTAAAGCCTCACCAATGGCTTCTCATTAGTATTTTTTCAATAACATACGAAGAAATGTAAAAATAATATTGGAAAATATTAATAGCGGGTGATAAGAAACGGGTCATTCATGAAAAGGTCTACAGAGTAGTATAACCCGGATATAGTCGGTACGTACGATAAGGTGATGTTGCATATATTATGATTAGAATAGATAAATCGTACATTGTGAGGTTTTTCCTCTTACATCACAAATAATAAAAGTGATTATGCATGTACCCCAACCCGCACTTGGTCAGCGTGGCAGACTATGGCCTTAACCCTCTCTATATGAGAGGAGACCCGTATTCCAGCAGTGGAATTGTAATGGGTTGAAAAAAAAAGAAAAAAAAAAGAAGTATCTATGAGTGGAAGATATTTATTTTTATTAGCAATTTTATAGGTTTATCCGATAAATAAAATTAAATGATGCGCTCAATGAAACAAAATTACATTTATAGTGCTATGCTATGCTATGTCGGGCTATTATAATAAAATTTAAATATAAATAATGGCAGCTTTGTAATTTGAATAAACGCATTTTCTTATCCGATGCAAGATACGGAAAGCATATTGCGGCCTCCGGCAGGAGTTACATCATATATATGTTTTGCGTCTAGGTTAATGAGACATAAGGTGTATCTGATTTTATCATTCTCATTTAGTACATAATTTTTAGCATACATTTAATTTTTTTGTTAGCTTACAGTAATTCTTCTACGCTTAAGATTGAAGGAAATTTGATCTAAATTATAATAATAGTTAATCGTATAATAATAGCATCTCCAATGTTTAGTAATTTAGTTGTATAGAATATGGAAAACAGAACTCAAAACGTACAAGTGATAATTTTTGCACAAAAGCTGGTTCTTTCTGAGTTCATAATTTATTCTTTAAAGCATTACTGTCTTCTTTGTTTGGAAATTTGTAACGCGTGAACTCGCGATGCTACGTGAAATCGTGTAAAGATTATACATAATCTTGAACCTCATTAAAGCTTAATTTTTGCTGTAATATTGTAATAGTCTTTATTTATTGTAATTCACAATATATACTACTATCATAAAAGTGATAAAAAGCGCTGTCTTAGCCTTTTATTGTGGATATAAAAAAAATAAAACGGTTTTAAAGCTATACCTACATTTATTACCATTTCTTGGCTCGTGTTTCATAAAGCTGTGCGTTTTCCATTAGCGACAGTAAAAAATTATGTTAATCTTCAAGATTTGTTTTTTTAAATGTGGATATACGTTATTTCCGTCCGTTGTCCCATATCGTGATAATCCGATAAGAAATAAAACGAGGGAATAATAATAATCGATCTGAATTATATCATATGTAGCATTATACATTTTGACCTAATTACAGGTTCTAATATTTTAGTACGTATCGATTATACCGTTTAGATTTCAAATGTATTTAGTATCATCATAATTATCATTATCAGATGTCCACTGCTAGACACGGGCCGCCTCTAATCGGCGACACCTCTTGCGGTCCCGGACCAAAGGATAACATCAAGCTGATGTAGTGGAAAGGACTGATCATTAACGTCAATGGCGAACATCTCACACATCCTCGATTAGTCGACGCTCGATTAGCCGATATAGTGTTCCTGGAGGAATAGCTGGATGTCCCTAAGCACTACTCAGCGACCTCAATAGTGCCTCACAACGGGTGGGTCTTAAGACGAACATGGACAAGACGGAAATCATGTCTTACGTCCTTGTCACACCCGCACCAGTTGTTGTTGACGGCACTGCTCCCGAAGTTGTAGACGAGTATAAACCTAGGACAATTGTCCAGGTGGGTAAGCCCAAGCTCGAAAGAGAGGTCACTCAGAGTATCAAAGGAGAAACTATTATCTATTTTGTCGTCCAACATACCTCAGCTTCTGAAAAACAAAAATATTCAATCTGTTTTACCAGTGACGACGTATGGTGCCGAGACGTGGTCCTTTGGGGCTCATACACAAGCTCAATGTCGCTTAACGAGCTATGAAGAGAACTATGCTTGGAATTTTTCTACGTGACAAATACTTAGTATACATGTATTTATTCTGTTAGTTAAAATATTATGTTACGTTTTGAAAATGTGTTGATTACGGGAATTCCTGGCGTCCTACCCATGGGGGCGACTTTGCTTTGCTTCAGGTGATCTCAGCGCGTGTGCTGACGCCGTAGCCGATGTGATGCGACAGGGTATGAAGTGCTTCATTCCATACTCTGTTGTACCCACTAGTGGTCAACCGTGGTTTGATAAATCCTGTGCTGAAGTAATTAAACAAAAGCAACAAGCACACAACGCGTGGGCGTTGGCGCAGAGAACCAAGGCTCGCCGATGCGCCGAAGTTAAAAGCAGTTTAATGCCGTTTGTAGGTCCGCAAAGAGGCAGGTAGCCTAGGCTAAATCTAGGCATATCAGTAGAATTGGGTAGCGATTGACTCGCTATCCTTCCGGAAGCCGAGCCATTCCCTTCTTCCATCCTTAGAAAAATCGGGCGATTCTCTGGCTCATACGACGAAGGGGAAGGCTGATCTCCTGGCTGCCCACTTGGCCTCTAACTCGGCTCTTGATAATAGGGGTGTGATACCACCACCATCCCGCGATGTGAGAGCTCGATGAACGATGGAGTCTTCAGGCAAAAGGCTGTGAAACGAGCTCCGCAATGCTTTGATGTCAAGAAATCGAGCGGGCCGGATGGTATTCCGACGTTGGTGTTGAAGTCGTGCGCTCCCGAGCTGACTCCCGTCTTAACACGCTTGTTCTCGCTTTCCTACACAACGGGAACAATACCGTCTCGTGGAAGGTTGCTCTAGTTCATCCAATTCCTAAGAGGGGTGACCGCACTGATCCGAACAATTGTCGGCCTATAGCGATAACCTCTCTCCTGTCGAAGGTCATGGAGTTGCGTCCCCAGTACTTTCATTCGACAGTACTGGGGACGCATTCTACACAAGCCGCGCAGGTACCTCTCGAACACTTATCAGAGGCAAAGAGAATTCAACTTGGGTCTAAGTCGAGCACTCTGGATCGGGTCTTGGATTGGGGTCGACTCAACCTTGTTGAGTTTAACACTAAGTAGACACGAGTTTGCGTGTTTTCCACTAAAAGAACACCATTTGTCAGGGCACCTAAGTTCCAAGGAACCACATTTACCGTTGGGGACAGTATCGGAATTCTGGGAGTTGACATATCGAATATTGTGCAGTACAGGAGTCATCTAGAAGGTAAAGCTAAATTAGCTAACAAAAAGCTGGGCGTCCTAAACAGAGCGAGAGGGTACTTCAAACCGGGGCAACTGCTGATGCTGTATAGAGCCCAAGTAAGGCCCCACATGGAGTACTGTTCTAACCTTTGGGCCGGGGCGCCGCAATATCAACTCACTCCATTTGACTCATTCAAAAGCGCGCAGTACAAATCGTTAACGACTCAAGGATAACCGAAAGGCTAGAATACTTGATTCTTCAAGAAAAGCGCAAAGAGAGCTCTCCTTCAAAGCCGGCAAAGCATTGGCGACTCCCCGGGTGTTGCAAGTGTCCATAGGCGACGGAGACCACTTACCAGCAGATGGCCAGTCTGCCTATTTGGTATGCCAGATATAAAAAAAACATTGAGTATAAATAATACTGAAATATTAAAATCTTAAAAGAAAAAGGCATAATAAATTTCTTAAATTAGAGCATGTTACTTCGTTCACAGATTTATAACTTCAAACAATGCTGCGACTTACTTTAAAAGAGGTAAATAATTTTAAATTGACTGTATTTATTCTATGTTAAGTTATCGTCTTGAAACATACGAAGACTAAATACATATATATATATAAAAGTCGAGTTATGAAACAATATGTAAAAGAACGACGGTCACAATCGATCGGTGATATCGCCTGCATAATAACGGTCCTCGGCGAGTGGCGCAGGACCCGCCGCGGCGCGCACTATTTATCGGACGCATGCGACATCTTCATTACCGGCGAGTGTTAAAACTTGTTAATCCGTCACTTACTTAATTACTATGCGAGGGCCGCTTTTAATTGATTCAGCCGGCGACAAAATGTTAATAAGCCGTGATAAGGCGCGGGGAAATGCGTCCGCCAACAACGCGTTTTGAAATGCAAATCGTCCGTTTGAAACATTGCTCGGGATAACGACGATAACGTATACCCTTAATAATACCCGCGGCGCACGCGATTTTGCGCCCTCCCGATAGCAGCGCTGATCGCCAAGATAATGCCTTCACGCACAGCTACTAAGAACGTTCGCCGAGCTGTGTTACCGCCACAATGTCACTGCAATAAGAGAATAATATCCCATCGCCACCGATGTTGACGAGCTGGTCTAATTTTGCATCAAAATGTACCTGATTTAAGAATATTTATGTAATTTACCTAAGGAAATTACATAAACATATATACATATATTGCATGGATATAATAGAACAGAAAGTTGTAAATAAGTCAATTAAATCGGTGCTCTTAGTCACAACCGACAGGCCATCGGTAAAGATGGTTGGAGGCGACGGCTTCATTCCATAACGGAGGCGTGGCACGTGATTCGCCCGCGACTCACCTTAAAACATTAAGGCACGAAGTGAATGTCGTTTAAGTATTTTAGTGATTATTACTATTTAAACATTATGACAGGTTCCTTATAGGCTAACCAGAGAGTATTGAGTGTCAAATATTTATAAATTTATAGACGTCTTTATCTATTTCTTTCTCCCTCCTGATAGTTGCATGTCTGTTTTAGACACTCATGACAAGCTAGTCAGTCAAGGTGAATTTTGGTCACCGATAATAAAAATAGCGTTTATTATTGCAGATAAATAAGACGCTCTTTCAATGGATATACCTACAGGTGTGCTCGTACCTAGCAGTATTCAATCGATGAACTATGTTCACAAAGCAAATGTTATTCCTTAAAAAAAACTCTACTTATCATCATCAATTCTTTTATCGTTCAGTTTATGGACATGCGTCTGAAAAGGATATTCAATCGTAAAACGTACATTTTTTTATTAACGCGATGCGCGCTCAGGCTTCAACTCGGGCCCCACGAACTGCAGGCCGAATTCTAAAGTCGACCCCCGAGCGCGATAGTACTTGTTTAGTGTATACGTACATATGTACTACATATATCCAGTAGCACATTGAGCCAAGTGGTGATCAATCTAGTAACTTATAGAAAAGTTGAAACTTGGGCTACGTTTTAATAATACTAGCTGACCTGGTAGACCGAGTCCTGCCCGAAAAAGCATACATTTCAAAAAAAATTGATATTACATAATTACTTCTAACGAATCTACGTTTCAGTCATCATTTTTGGATGTCTCACCGCCTGCAGCGCCACCTACCGGATCCATTTGTGGACTTTATCAAGTCTTACAGGGACACACTCGAATATAAACAAAAATATTTTTAAAATAATCCCTATCGTCTAGGAGAATACCGGATTCAATTGCGTTTTCAAACCGTCTAGGAACCCATAGAAATATACGGACATAATTGCATCCGAATCTGTTCAGCCGCTTAGGAGTTATTATCAGTAAACATAAGCTGTCAATTTTACTTTGAAAATATTACAAAATAATTCCTCGACTCGATCAATGTAATGAAAAACTATTTTAAATGTAATGAACTCCACACAACTGTACGGAAGAAATGAGTTTGAATAACACGTCCGTTACTAAACTTACCACGAACGCCACCTGGTGAGAAAGAGCCGACGACGTTTTAGCTCCCAAACAAAGTTACCGATTTTTGACGAAAACGATTTTATATCGTATCCAATTGTAAATCTAAACCATTCTCGAAGCTATCTGAAAACACTCAAAAAATTTCACTAACATCGGTCCAGCCATTTAGGAGTTCACTGACATACAATCACAGAACACACACACACACACATATACATGTGTGTGTGTGTGTGTGTGTGTGTGTGTGTGTGTGTGTGTGTGTGTGTGTGTGTGTGTTTATGTTAAGATTTGTTATGAAGCTATTTGTACGCGTATATATGTCTATTCCGTAAAGGCCCAATGATAATAAAACAAGGCTCAATAAGGAACCTTCTTCTCCGTCTGGGATTTCTTCGATAGCCTTTTGTAAAACTTGAGTAGGTACTACTGGGAGGTCCCGCGGTTTGTTGAGAGATTTACCTTTTCATAACTTACGACAAACAGAATTAATGATTTTGCTACTTTCGTTGAAAAGTTCAGGTAGTTAATTGAATAATTCCTAACATTATAACAGTGCGTAATTAATATAGGATATTTTGAATATTCCAGCGACTAAGCATTCCCATTCAATGTATTTATGTAATTTTAATGAGACCATCTTAATGAGGTATCGCAAAAGCCGCACAGAGCAATGACAACTTAATTGTTTAGAATTGAGCCTCTCACTGTTGGGTGCTAGGTTCAAATCCATGGCGCACACCTCGTTACAATAATGTGCGCTTAAGTTAAATATCACTTGCTGTTAAGGAAACCTGCACACCTTAGAGCTTACAAAATAACATCTAAGGCATGTATTATGAAATCTGCCATCCCGCACTTGGCCGTTGCGGCGGACTACGGCGTTAACCCTCTCATTTTGAATTACCATACCTATCTGTGTCTCTTGTTAATTTTTTAGCGTAGTGTTTGTGCCTCAGTTCAGATATACCGAAACACTGATAAAGGAGTACAGAAAAACGAAGTCTTACAGAAACATACGATCATAGATATGGTGCGCTATCCAGGTGTCCTTTCCAAGATAAGCATGCTGCACCTCACGGGCATTATTCGCGGCGAAACATAAACGTCACACTTAGATATGATAGCGTGTTAATGGAGTGTTGCACGCGTTTTGTTTAATTAATTAAATATTAAGGGCCGGCGGATGGTAATGAGTGCGTCGTAAGTGCTTCTGCGAGGCGGCCAGGGCTGCCACTGCGGGAACAGCCAGGGCTGCCATTGCACTGCACCTTTTGCAGTTAATCAAAAATACTTGTTTAGGCAAATTTAAGAAACTAGGTACTGTTCAACCTAGGGTAATTGTAAAGACATTAATGAATTAATAAGTCTACTGTTAGGTCCGTTAGACGTCATGTGACTCGAGGCTTTAGTGTGAAGTTTAGAGGTAACGTTGTAGAGTTCTTCGAGTTTTGAAAACAATAGTTAGGTACTTGTCTATAAGCTATGTACATTACAAATTGTAACAATATCTATTATCATTCTTCAATACACTAGTAGAATTATTCTACTAAATGTTGCAAGTAATGAGAGAATAGACTGCACGGTTCACTTATGAGCGCAATGCCTTTCTCTCCTTCCCACGCTAAAGTATTAGTCAAAGTATTACAATTCCTAACCGTGTGTCCGCAACGAAAGCATCATATGAGCAAGCAATGTCACGAGTACATATGTTTGAACAAACGAAAATATTGCCATATCGAAATTGTATTACCGTTTCGCCCTGTGCGGGCAAGGGAATAATATTTAGAGAGTTTAGTATACACATATGTATGTATGTGTACACTATATATTTATTATAATACTATACTTACATATGATACATAACATTTCTTCTGATTACGATGTTAGATAAAGAACTTCGTAAAGATGGACAGTGATATAAGAAAATATAAAAAATTGAGTAGGGTATGTATTTTAAACACAGAAGATTCGAGGGATTTAAAGACCATTTGTAAGCAAAAGCTGTCTGCAATCAATACACATGCGAACCGTTTTATGCTCCAATGCTGCACACAACTGTGTTCGCTTCTACAGGAGCTGTACGCGGCACTCCAGCTGAATGCTTCAGTCACAGTTTTTGCAGATATCTACTAATAGGCTACAAATCTGTTCCTTGTTTTTAAGTTATCCATTGACCTGTGTTATACCTACCCTATATACATACATATGTTGCAAATGTTCTAATGACGTAGGTAATATATAATTGTAAATCAAAAGGTTGGAATTATTTGCGTAGACTCCTAACGTTCCAACATCAAACTTTAAGGACATTTTGATATTAATTTGTTTAATCAAAAGAAATGTCAAAAACGCCTTGCCTCGGAAGAATTTAAGTAAGCATTTCATAATCAATTATCATTGACTATGTTTTGAAGACCAGTTCCAGAGTTGAGTAACCGCCGAATAAGTCCGCCTCAAAAATACACAAAAGGACATAATTAATCAAAGCAGCCTCCCGTGTTTCCAATAAACAAAGTAGGAATACCGACGTAGGAGTCTCAGGATCGTTCGCTAATATTGCGTTCCAACAACATTGAAGCCCCACTGCCCCTTTGATATTTACGATGCTTCTTTTCATGTTTAATTCATAATTTTATTTTATAGTGCTGTCTCATGAGTTAATAACATAGGAGCTTAGAAAAAATCTTCCCATTCGAAGGTTTCTCGGTTTAAATCCTAGTGCGTACGTTTGCTTGCACAAATTTATAGTCGTTTTAAGATAAACTATCATTCCATATAAAGCTAGACATAATGTTCTTTAAAGGGTTTGAACAATCACAGTCGGCTAATGTGGCAAAATATGTTTACCTTCTCAATCTGAAAAACCTTGGTCCAAAAGTGAATCGATACAAGGATTGAATGACGATTGAGTGTCTTATATATTAAATACTATTTAACTAAGTGAATATTTTGGTTGCATTCGCGTGGTACTTATATTTTATTTGTTTAATAGCTGACAACCGCCCGCTACTTGGGTTCGTGTTATTTTCATTAATGCATGCAACCTCTAATAAACTTTAAAGTATACTGAAGGTAGTCCTAACGCGCCTTTCTTTTGTTTTGATTGACGTCAAATGTTTTACAGTTGGGGACAGAGTGGTTTGTAT
>DWDT01003363.1:0-12389 GCA_018245595.1 Microceris scylla | reverse complement strand
AAGTCTGCCAACCCGCACTTGGCCAGCGTGGCAGACTATGGCCTTAACCCTCTTAATATGAGAGGAGACCCGTATTCTAGCAGTGGAATTGTAATGGGTTGAAAAAAAAAAAAAAAAAAAAAAAAATAACTTCCCACGCACCAATTTATCGAAGATGTCATTATCATAGTGCTCATGGCTATCTAAATCAGTCCGAAATGTTCTACATGCAATACTCTAGTTTAGATATAACATTTTGTCAACCCCTGTATTGCCACTAGATTAACGTAACTACCAAAGTACCGCAACTTGTTGAAGTTTAATATACTAACGACAATATCTATTGTAGTCGCGATCACGTGGATAAACGCAAATGAGAACCAATACGCGACCAAAGGAAAAGATTTCAAAGTGATGTGCGAAGTGACCGCGGAACCCGCTCCGTCCGTCGACTGGTTCAAAGAAGGAACACCTGTAAGTGAACATGCATGCTTAGTATTAAACGATTTATATATAACTGATATGCTTTTTTCGAATATGTCTAATCAATGTGAATGATAAACATGTAAAAAAGTTTGGGATCTATTATTTTAAGGTTTTAGGTTACACTTCATATAAGTTGTTTATTAAATACATTAATTTGTAGATTCTTACCGGCGATCGATATGTCATTCACGCAAATGGGCTAATGATCAAAGGTGTGGAAGAGAGTGATGACGGAACATATACCTGCCGAGCCGTTGTCATTCAAACTGGTGAATTAGTCGAAAGAAATATTAAAGTAGAGGTAAGAGATATCAAGGAAGCTTGCATAACGTTATCAAACCTTAATAAGCCGACTCTCTGTATAACTTTACGATTATTTTAGGTATACACTGCTCCGGAAATGGAGGAGCGGGAACCAAAAGTCGTAATTAAAGAAGGGGAATCGGCTGCAATTACTTGTAAAGCCAGGGGCAAGCCTCCGCCGACTTATTCATGGATTAAAGCATCTACTCGCGAGGTATGTAAACATGATAACGTATCTGAGGAAACATTGGTAATACCTTTATTTATCAAGCGGTAATTTGTTGTCTTATGCACTAATATACTCACATTTATTACAGAATTTAGCGACTGCTTCACGGTTCAATGTGAATGAAAATACGGGTCTTCTAACATTTGATAGAGTTGAAGCGGGGGACTATGGAAAATACATTTGCAGCGCGTCGAATCAAGCAGGACATAACGAAACAGAAATAGAAGTGGAAGTGCTGGTGCCGCCCAGGATATTTGAACTCCTCAACGCAACTGTCCCTGAGAACACTGAAGGTAGACTGGAATGCAAAGCGACTGGACGTCCTGCACCGAGTATCAGTTTTAGGAAACTCAGTAATACTGAGAGATTCTTAATTGGGGGAAACGATAACGGCAGGCAAGTTTGATTAAAATATGTATAATAAAGATTTCGCATTAATATCGACTCCATTAAATTTAATATAAACATCATTTGTGTAATATTTTTACAGAATTAACGTTGAAACAAGCAGCCGTCAAACTGGAGACCAAATGCAGTCCAGTGCCGTGATTTCGATTACGAAACTGAACAGACAGGATGATGGTCTATATGAATGCGTTGCTGAAAATGAAGGTAAACGTGTCACTACCTGTGTGAACATATGACATCTTAGTTTATTTTAATAAGTATTTAACTTTACTATATAACAACTATCATCTTGAACTTGTAGGAGGTGAAGCAAGAAAGAACGGCCATTTGACTGTTCAGTTTAGACCCTCGTTCGCGCACATGGTTGATATGCCCATATGGAGCTGGAACGCGCAACCGGTCAACATCAGTTGCATTGCGGAGAGTATTCCCAACGCCACGATTAAATGGAGGTTTGTATTATTGCAAGGGTGTGATGATAGACTATTATCGACTTATAATAATTATGATCTCTTAACTGACTCTTTCATGGTTTTGTTTAAAGGTTCCGTGAGTATGATTTAGTGGAGTCACCCCATGTTAGGATATATGGCTCGGGTCCCATCAGCTACGTAACTATCACGCCGGTGGATCGCAGCCTCTACGGCGTATACAAATGTATTGCCACCAATTTGCTCGGTGAAGCTGAACATATTATTCAACTACGAGAAGCTTTCCCTCCCGGCACCGTCACGCAAGTAAGTCAAGTTATTGCCTTTTGCTCATGTACAACTTATACCTTACATTGCTAAAACTTTCGTAACGTACACATTCGTTAATATCTTTTCTTGCAACAGTGATTATATATTCATCTGAAATTTATACCGCTTATAGGCAAGGCAAGAAACAATAACGGCGACCTCAGTGTCATTCAATATCATCGGCCCGGCTGAAGACATGGGTCCTCCGATATTGGCTTATACGACGCAATACAAGGAAAATGGAAATTACGATTGGAATCTCGCATTGAATAGAACGTGGTCTGTCAACTCCCCTTATGTTATTGAAAATCTGAGGCCCATGTTTACATACGACTTTAGATTTGCAGCTGTGAACCAGGTCGGGGCAGGCGCTTGGGGCGCTCCGTTGACAGTTATCATGCCCAGGAGGTAAATAAACGCAAAGCATTGCTCATTTCGTTTTATATTTACATGTTCTATTTAATATGTGACCAATAATTTGCATAGGTCTCCTCCGGAGCAACCCAAATGGAGAGAAGCAGTTAGTTCAGAATCGCTCATTCATGGAAAGTACGCAGATAGATATGAGTTACAGTGGAAAGTGCCAGCCCATAACGGTGAACCCATTGATATGTATGAAATCAGTTACTGTCCCGTAAGTAGATCTCCGCTTCACCTTTGCCTTTTATACCGTTATTAATTAGCAGTGGTTAACGAAATGATTTCTGTCCCCGCCAGGTGCTCAAAGTTAGTGGCGAGTGGCGTGTGTCCGCTGAATCCGACTGTGTGACTAACGAATTAAAATCGTTCGAAGCCATTAGCTATGAAGTGCAAGGGCTGCACCCTGACACTCGCTACCGCATGCACGTGCGCGCCCACAACGTTCTCGGGTTCTCGTTACCGGCCCAGCTCTTTGTCCAGACCGCTCTCGGTGAGTACAATCAAGATAGAAACAAAGCTCCCCTTCGGGCCGGCTTCTACGACGTTTTTACTGACACCGAATCAAAGCCTTCCTCAGCGACAGTCGCCACATCTAGTTTCATCATTTCGTTTTTCATCTACATTCACTTATTTTTATTTCTTTTGTAAACCTTCAGTTAACATGTACGAGTGTGCCTCGGTTTTATGTATGAGTTATCTTATGTTCGAATTGTAAATGTAGCTGATTAGTTGATACTTTTGGTTAATTTTGTTTTAAAGTACAATTCTGTGTAACTTTGTATGATTTTGACACTATTTTATATTTTTATTTTACTTAAGTAATTATCATTTCTCATAAGTCCCCATTACTGTGCCTGGCCGTTGAACCTATACCGAACTTAATATATGGGTGTACTAATAAGGAACAAAGATAGTGCAAAGTATTAATAAAGTTTTAATGACCTTGAAGTTTAGAATGTCACGAAAGGCTATACTTCAAACTTTGTATAAAATTAGGCTAAGACATTACTAATATTTAAATGATAGGGTTTAAGAAATATTTGTAAGCGTGCGTTGTATGTTTTAACCATTATTTTGTTATTTTGTGCATGAGTTTTCCCGCGCTTGACTATCATTTGAAGTGCTGTCTACATCACTATACTTTCCGAAACCATTATTATAATTTCGCGTTACATTACTGTGGTAAGTTTCTTTGTATTTCCATTTATGTTTTATGATTTTCATACGTATGTAGGTAGAGATATCCCCCTATATTGTATTACAAGTATTTATCTTAACGAATATTTTCTAGGTAATCCAAATGGAAGTCCAAGCGTTTTTCAATGGTCTCACACTAAAATGGATGTCCTTACTACGATTATAATAATAAATTATGCATTCTAAGCTACATATGTAATACAATAAACCGTTTTTAAAATAATGAAGTCCAAAGACGACTGTTATTTAGGAAATGCGTTTTGTGATAAATCGATTTGTTATTTGTAAATAGGTGTAGTTCACGATTGTGTTTTAAACAAAGTCGTCATTAAATGATATATATCCTAATAATATAATTACGATTATTTCATAATAATATCATTCGAATTATCAATGTTTACATATTCCCTTTGGTTTATATTGAATTGAAGACTTTATAATGTTGCATTTTTAATATGAAATTAAGTAGATAGCTAATTGGCAAATAAATTGTCACTGCCAAAATGTAAATGTACATTTTGTGTTAGGCTATGATATCGTTACTAGTAATTTAGTGGATAGGTTGTTTCCTAAGACAGACAGTTTAAGACGATTGTGTACGAGTTTTCGAGGACTATTTTATTCGTTTTAATTGTGTGTAACTACGATAGATACTTGAGAGAAAGTCGTCCAAGTGAATGTGTGTGCAATGTGCAACGTGAAGCTGCGGAGATGATACGATGGGAACCTAGCGAATAAGTCTCTGTAGGTAGGTGTGCGGAGGAGGGAGGGACAGTCGGATTGTGATCTATCGGGCAGATAATGACCAATGTGAAAAATAATAAATGTTTTAAAAATTTATGGAGTAATTTGTAATTTTATTCGATTAAATAAAATGAATGAAACAAATTTTGTAACATTATACAGAATAAGTAAAAGTAATCGATAATTATGTTAATGCTACCTTATACATATAATGCTCATGATAAATTTGCGTTATTCATTCATTTTATTTGAAATCTAAATATCTTCGAGACGACGCCGTTGTGCGAAGCCCTGTTAAAAACCTATCCTTGAATGAGAATAACTTGAGGTGTATACCCATAAAGAAAGCTGTCAAGATGCTAATCAAGAAATCCAAAAATCCTTTTGAATGTCGGTAGTAGACAAGTGTGTTTGTGTCGCCCTGACCGATATTTGGGTAAATATATTTTGTATTAATAATATGTTACATAGTTCATAAACTTGCTACTTCCTTTGGAATGTACTAATTACTCTATTGCATGTCCTTCCTAATGCTGGATTGTGTCACACTGTCCCACGAGCGATGCGAGGCCGGTCCGCCCGAGCATGGTCAATAACTAACGAACGATCCGTTTTTAGGTTATTTTTATGATGTTTACAGCTCCCTTAGTCTCGTCACATTAGGTGGCAATACTTTTGTTTTGGGTATTACGGAAACATTTATTTTAAACCATTTTTATATCAGCATGTATAGAATTATCCCTAATTCGACCAAATCTCAACATAATCCGAGATTAATATACTGAATAATATATTTAGTGCCTACAGTTTAGTGGATGTTACCTACATTGTACCCATTTTCCATTTCGCATTTCGTTAGATTTATATAGATAGTAGTTCCCCAACAAATACCCCTAGAGTAAAATATACGTTTGTGGTTCGAAGCTTCTAATCCAAGTGTTGCAGTGATATTTGACAATTAAAATTACTAGTTACGTTTTAATGTTTCCAACCGCAAATGTGACTTAGACCTTTATTATGTAGTTAATTGTAGGTCTCCAATATTCCGACTAAGGTGATGGTTATTAGAAAGGCGTTTGATTTAATTAGTATTTGAAGTTAAAATATATGTATTTGTTATTATAACTAGAACTCAACATTGCTTATCATAAATTCAGATGTTTTGTCATGGGGTTTGAACTTTCATGTTGCGTAAATCGATGACATAATTATTTGGAATGTTTGCATCTTGACAACTTCTCTTTCCTGATATCACTGTTCTGAGGCTCGTGTTTGTGCATCGTAAACTTCAGCTGCTGTCGTATCGTCATTATTTCATACCTTTCAAACCCCATTTCATTAAGACGGAGAGCTTTCTACATGTTGTATTGAATAAATTTACTCGTCTTGTAACTGTCAATGAGTTGATACATTTCTATCGGTGATTGGGTGCACGTTGTCTCGAATTGAAAGCACTCCTGTTTCACCATCCACTGATTGTAATGAATGTCCTCAACTTTGCTACATTTGTATCTGACACTCGAGAACAATACGTTATGTTTCTTTCGCACTGGCGTTCTGAATGCATTTGTTACAATCATTATATTACCATGTCACATAACATTTTAGCTTCTTTGACATGATGCAATAAACTAACAACCCCAAAGAGCAGTAAACAGTGATGAGAAAGTTTCATGTTTCTATATCGTTCTTATCAGTATTTATTGTAGTATTTTTGCTCCGTCTACTGCTCTTACTTTCATTGTATTCTGCTAACGAAAATCTATAATATTTCAATTTCAACAGGAGTCGAGAGGTCCGGATTCGCACCGCCACAAGTCCTCTCAAGTGGAGCTATAATTGGCGTCGCATTGGCCGGTGTTTTCATCTGTCTCATTATAGTAGACCTGCTACTATTCTGCTTCAGAAGGCAGGGAGTCATTGCGACGCTCTGTGGTAAACGTGCTAAGAAACACAAAGACGACGAAGCCAAACTCGGAAGGTGATTACAAATTTGTATGCCCGTTATTTCTAAAACTTCAGTATTATAATATATACTAAGTTACTTACTTATCCATCTGTGTCCAATCATACCTTCTATGTTATTAACTGTAACACAAAGCGAATCATTCCGCTGCCCATCACCGACACGACAGTACCCGTGCCCCTCCGTCCCGCGCGGTGCTGCAGTGTTGGTGTCGATGAGAGATGTTTCTGCCCGCTAGTCTGTACGGTTGGCGCTTCCCGCTCCCTTATTGCAGCACGAAGCCGCGCGCGCCGCCCTCCCCCGCGCCGCTGCCGCCGCCCGTCAAGCTGGTGCCGACCCCGACGTAAGGCACCACTCGAACCGATTGCCTGCATGCTTTTTGTGCGGACGCTTTGTACGGCCTCCGATCCGACTATGTTTCGTTGATCTGTAACTATTGCTCTGAGCCGGCCACCGTGAACATATCGAGTTAAAACGAGCGTAAGCTTAGCGACAAGCCTGTGTAAATATTGCGCTTGTTGACTATTTGATATTGTAATGTATAGATAGTAAATTGTCCGATGGTTGTATAGCGCTGAGTGGTACTTTGTAGTTTGATTCTCACAGCTTCACTTCCTCTGAAACCGACGAACGATAACCAGCGTATCCAAATCAGTAGGCGTAACGTCACCTGGAACATCTCTTACGGCTGCTGTACTTTAATATTTTGTAAATATTGTCTTCTTTCAGATTAAAAAGTCCCAATAGTATTTAGTAACATAATTAATAAACTCACCTTTTGGTTTTGTGAAATCCCATCTAACAAAGTGTGTGTTTTCTTTATTGCGGTGTGGATTTGTACTCAAATGTCATAATATAAATACTTGCACGAATAATACTAACGTTATACTTCTCTCATGTTTCTCCCCATGCTGCTGCCGGCCCCACGTAGTTATGTCCCGACTACACCAGTGTAAGATATGCCATATACACTTTATTTATTATTGTACATATTTCATAATTCATCTATATCTTCCAACGACAGTTACATTTGTATTTTATCTATCATTATATAATATGTGACAACGACATTTACATATGTGTATGTACCCATTATTTAATATGTGTCTCCCGTTTGACCCGACACGCTGTGACTAACGGTTTATTTGCATTGTATTATACTTGCTGTGATATTCTACGTTTTGTAATTACCATTATTGTTTATTGGCAGTCGTTGATTCGAACCTGTAAATATACTAGTGCCTCTTTGTATCATAACGCAATGGTTAACGTCGTTCTGTCTTCCGGCAGGGATGAGAAGGAACCCTTGAAAGAGACGGGAGACGACGGTATGAAAAGGAACTCGTCGGTGGAGTTCGACGGGCGCCGGGTGTACGCGACCAGCGGGGGCCCCATCATCGGGAAAAATTCTGCAGTTTGAACATGCGGAGTACACCGTCGAGATATATGACATACTTTTATAGGATCTTATGTATCAAAATATTTTGAATCTGACTTCAGCTAAACTTCAATGAAAATTGTCGACGACTAACATTGTAGGTAGGTACTCTTGAACGAATTATTCCAATATTGTTTTTGAGGGCTTCAAGAGACATGTTTTCAAAATTACAATTGTACAAAGTAAATTATTTACAGTTACAATCAGTTTAAATACATAATAAGTTTAAAAGAGGTTGAATAATGATTTTTAAAATGTTGATACCTAACTTTTAATATATGGAAGTCGTCGTCAAAGATCGTAAATCATGAATGCACATGATATTATAACATATAATTATATATTTGATATTGAGTATAAATGCTTGTGTAGTGTGTGATGAGCGCGACCAGTATTGGAAATTGCCAAAAGACGAATTAATAACTTAATTAAGAGAACGGTTTAAGTCTCACGTTAGCCGATAGTGTTATATTTATAACGTGTTGAATATTATGACAATTAAAACATGAACAATTATTCCCGTCGTCCTGCGTTATTCAACGTTAAGTTACAGTGGTGTTGATGTTTTATAGTATCTATGCTATGGAGCCAATGTGCTGTTTATAAACATATTTATTCTTCATAACAAAAAATACACAATTTTATTGTATTGCCGTTACAATACATTTCTGTATTTATTGTCAATTTAAAAAGCTCCATCTTAAATAAGCGTTTTGAAATTCTTTGTAGTGGTTACATTATCAATTACAGGTAAGGTTTTCGAATTATAATTGTTACATAATTTTACCCGATCACGGCCATATTTATTTTTTGCATTCAACGAACTGTTTTTAGGCAATTAGGTACACTAAATTCGAAAGTTAGGAACAAGAGCACACAGCCGCCTCAAAAGGTGTAATGAAAGTCTTTTCAAGTGTTCGGATATAACATGAGGGTATAGTAGTTTGATAACTATATAAGTACATACCTAGATGTTCAGTACTTTACTTTCGACGACAACATTAAACTGTCACAAATATGGAAAACTGAACAAAACTTGAAATATTCTTAAAACATAATTTGAAGATAGCAATATTTTATTCCGTGCAAACACTATTCTTTTTTTGCAATTTCGATGAAATTGCGAAAAATAAGCCTTCATGATAATTAAAACTACAAATATGACTTTCCCATCGCTAACATTCAAATAATTTTAAATAACCGAGGCAAATCAAAATAATAATTATTTAAAAAAAAATGTTTTATATGAATGCTTATAACGTATTCTCTTTATCCGTGTGTACCCACACGTAGCGTAAGTTGGTTACTATTTAAGGACAAACATAATCGCATTTATCGATATAAAAATCTCCCTAGCGCGCGCGGACGGTCTGCTTCGGCCGTGCCGCGATTAAGGCCATGTAAATAGACACCTAATGATATAAGCTTGTACATATATAATATTTATGTTTTTCAATGTGGGCTTCGTTAGTTTATTAGTTGTGTGGGGGACTAGAACGGGAATAAAAATATAACATGTAGATGTCGAATGTACTAGAACGTAAAGAGCACCCGATAGTGACGAGAACACTATATTAGTTAGGCGTATTTGGCTAAGAGACATTGTCCGCCGAATGTTTTCATATTAATAAATAATCTATTCTGTTCAAGTTAATAAATAGTGATACGGCATAAAAGCATGCCACGGATCAAAAAGCGGCGCCCCCAATGGACATAAAAACTCCATCAAATCTAATGTTACCCTACCATGTCCCATTTTTTTCTATTCGAGACAGTCCCCTGCATTTATGAGATTCATATAAGTTTAACTGTTTATAATTTACTACAAATAAGGCGTATCTAATTTTAAGATTCTAGTTTTTAAAAGAAAAGTCGTAGATGTATCACTTAATATAGTTGTTTTGTAACGGGTTCAAAATAGACTTCGATAAGTGCATTTGGAAAGTATCAGCTTATTTACTGTAGTAACATGTTAGTGGATTTTATACGACACGGTATTGCACACGACAAGTTCATGTGTTACAATTTAAATCCCATATAGTTTTATTACCGTTTCGATACACGTTTTTAAGGGTCTAATCTTTTACTATTAAGATATTACATTTTTCTCTTGAGTACGATATTGTCTTTAGTCGTATTAAGTCTATTCCACTAAATGTATGATTGTAATTTAACATTTGAACACAAAATTATCTTAATAATTGAGAGCTACTTAAAAATCAGCACGACTGAAATTCAATATATCTGCATATTATTAGAGAGTCATATGTATTTAGATACATTATTACAATAGTGCGCGCAGTTTCACCTGCCACTCTCTGTACCGAACATTGACAATATGTTAATTCAACTTTTCTAATTCAAAATCGTGCTGGCATGTATCGATAATACAACTTTTTTGTACTTACACGATTTTATCATATTACTCATATGTAAAATAGGTATTTAGTAATTTTCTGAATGACAAAATTTATATGAAATACATGTGTATGTTGAAGCTTGCGTATGTTACTGCACGCTGCGTGTGCGACGGCTTGGTGGCGCGGCGCGAGAGCCGTCATGTGAAGTGCGCATTTTTACAAAAATAAATGTTTTTAAATTATTTTTGCTTTTCCTTTTTACAAACCTTCATATCCTTAGCCACAGTTGAGTCGAAGTCACCTCATTCAAATATACCATAGTCAAGTTCTCATCGTAAATCTTAAGTGACAGCAAGTAGGTACAATATACCGACGAAAATCAATAATATTAATCAATTTCTTATTTCAAGCCTAAATGTGTTTACCTTTACTGTTTTATAATAACGAACGATTTTATATATTTCCCTAAAAACAGAATACATATATGACTTAAGTCGTTCACGCCGGCTCTTGTATCGTCAGCTACATACTTCTCTGGCACCAATGAACTAATTCAGCAACCGTGAACTATCCATCTCTTCAAATTCATTGCAATGTGACGCAACAATAAAACTATTAAAGTGTAACGGCTGGAGAATTACCAAAAAGGGGTCTGATTTATTCTCGTCGGCTTAATAAAAAAAATTGCATGGGATGTAATCGCGTCTCTTTATTACAGTGTAAGTCTGGCGAGGGCGCGGGGCGCGGGCGGCCGTGTTAGCGACAATATCCTACAGTAACGCAAAAGTTGCCCAACAACACTTAGGGGTTATTACGTTGTAGTGGTGTCAAACTATCGATAATTCTGCGGTTACATCCACGTTTAGTTCACTTGTATCCGTTCCTTACATGCTGTTTTATTTTCTCAGCACACCCAGTAAGAAACCTGCTATGACGATATTTTAGATTTAACTGGAATCCAACGTACATTTTTGTTTGGGAACATTTTAAAAAGGACAAGCTCCAGCTATAAAACGGTTCAACGTAAAGCTAGTTCTAAACCACATTTCACTGTTGTTTGCAGATAACTGCGCTGACTGCGACGCCAATCGATATTTAATCGTAATTTGAAATATACATCCCTACATTAAATCCACGGCTCAAATGACGCATACGTCACTCTCGTCTGAAATAGGGTGCAGTCAATCGTTGTGGTTTAATACATTTTGAGGAACGGACAACAATGACACACCCTGGCTAACATAATTTATGTGTTCGGAACTCCACAGGGGAACTGCGCGTGCCCTATCTTTTACCACGTAGTCCAAAAAGTGTGCAGTGATGAATGATACCATTGTTCTAACATAGAACGATTTTAATCCAATTTATTGATTGACCAAGAGACAATATTATTTCATTGTTATCTCATGTGTGTAAGACATCGGCAACCTTATCATTAAATATTCGAAAAATATTTAATGGTATATTGCAAGCAGCTAATATTGTTTGATTTTTTTTCTACAGGTTGCCGGCCAGCTTTCTCATCAGTCTTGAAAAGGACTCGATTCTGTTAATTGGCTTATAATTAGATAAGTTCGGGGCCGCTCGTTTCACGGAAAGTTTTTAATTCATTTTCTGCAAATGAAATAATTGCTTACTGGAGTTACCTATCATTTTCACCATAGCCAAACGTTATATCTAAAGCCCTGTTAACACGGGTCCTTCGAAAATTCCCTTCAAAATCCCCGAGATTGGCACCCGAGGATTATTGTGTACCGGGCCGCTAGCGCTATCTGCATTGATTTGGTCACCCTAGTAAGCCCTTATTGGTTATTGGGCCCAGCAATTAGGGTACGACACGCGTAAGGGCTTATTCTGAGCTCCCTTTTAAATAATTACCGTGGCAGCAGATGATACGGATTACTGCGAAATGTGACGTACCACACTACACAAAACTACAATCGTTTATAAGCTTTACCGTTCAAGTTAAATACTCAAAAAGCTAATAGCGGGCTAATGCCGCTTTTTGCCTTCATTTGACTGAAGTTTGTTGTGCAGTAACTAGCGAGCAAAACATTTTAGTACCTACTAGTCACGCTAACGATTTAATAAACTTTACTTACATGTATATTTATAGACC
>DWDT01003362.1:0-12391 GCA_018245595.1 Microceris scylla | reverse complement strand
ACATATCCAGACTCCGAACCACTACTAGAAAATCTAAATTAGAAAATTTTGTAGTGTTCGACCCGGGAATCGAACCCCATGGATATATTATGTTATGCATTATTAATTTGAGCACTATAAATGCAGTAGGATGTTTGCATTCAAGAATTTTATTCGCGACCGGGGAAAAACATCACCAGTAACTTAGCGGTTGGATTGCGCGTCGCAAACTCAATACGTCAGAAGGCCCGTTGTAACGCTCGAGCGTGCTGCAGTCGGTAGTGGGTAGCGGGTAGTGAACAGTGGGTAGCGGGTAGTGGGTCTGCGGTGCGGAATGCGAGCAGCGCGGAATGCGGGCTCGGCAAGAACCGTCGCGCGCGTCTCCTGCCCGCGCACGGTCAGTGATTCGCGACCGGCCCGTAAACACGCCCATCGTGCTCCAGCCAATACAATTATTATTATACTATCACGTTAGGTGCTTTGCAGGGTAGGCAAAGAATACCGAGTGCCAAATAACTGTACCATTGCAGATCTGATGTGCTTTTTCTTTCAGCTTCCTTTATATACACGTGCGCCGATTTCGAAGACTTCTAAGGCAACATCCAGTGTTTGATCTATTTGGTCAAGATGTAAATCTTAGTCTCCTCATTCTTGGTCACTATACGATATCCTCGATTTTTTTTCGGAATCCATATAACTTGGATTGTGAACAAAACCTCTTGTGAAACCATAAATGGGTGTTCATTAGAGGAGGTTATGTCCAGTAGTGGCCCGAGACAGGCTGATGATGTGATATTATGAGGTACAATTTGCAATTGTTTAAGACAAGAATGTATAGGGATTTTCCGGGCAGGTGTGCTATATCCATTTACATCTGGCATAAAATCATATCTGGTCATCGCAGGACGCGAGTCAACTATTTTAAGATAAAATATATATACATTAGTATTTAAATATACAGGACAAACGTTCGTTCCCGACCAACAGTTATACTGGCTGGGAATAGAATCTACAATCCTTAGCTCACTTGTCAGAATCACTAAACACTTGACCGTCAGGTCATTGTTACAATAATACTTAACTTCAACTGAACTTACCCTTCTGTACTTAGCATGAACAGTTTTACTTATCCATTGGTTCAGTGATTAGAAAAAGCGAATGCTGAATCGGGCGATGTGGGTTCGATTCCCACGCGCAAAATTTATACGTGTTAAGTGTACAGGTATTTATTTAGTCCTGCGTCGGAGTCTAAAGTTATATCGGAGTGTATGTATAAAAAAATATGTGTATAAGTTGTGTCACTAGACTCAAAAATCTCTACACCTAAATGGGAAAACATATTAAACTAGTCCCGTTATTGAACTATTGAGTCGGGAGTCGCGGGTTCGATTCCCGAAAAGAACATTTTTCCGATGAGCACAATTATTTGTTCTGTGGCAGGATGTAATAAAAGTATCTATATAATTATAGATTGTATCTCGTTGGTTAACACTGGTTGTAAGCGCGACTGTTGATCGACAGGTCCCGAGTTCGAATTTCGGGTCGGGTACAATTGGATTTATTAATTTAGATTTTTAAGAAGAAATTTCTAATAGTGGCTCAGAATCTGGATTTGTGGCCGGTGTATGGCAATACTCTCCGCCTATATCCGTGGTGGAGGGTAAACGTAACTGGTTAAGTTTTTGCTATTAACGTTTCTATGTCAGATGAGGGTACATTAATAGGTAGGTACCTACATTTATAGGTTTAATATCGAACTCGACTAAAAAATCTAGATCCTTTAAACGTGTCATTTAAATATTTTGGATTAGTTATAAATAACAGATATGTAAATTTGCATGTTCCTAATTAAAAGTTAGTGAGACTGGTGTTATTTCATACGTGTTATATTTTGTTACGGTACACCGACAGCACCTTACAACTGACATTCGTATGCAAATCTCGTAGTATAAAGAGCTAACTTTCATCAATATATACTTGCGATTAGAGCGAAATTGAAGATTAAATATTAAAATTTCATTTCTGTTTTTGTTACCTAATAAAAAGTGTCAATCGTGTTTGCTAAAATATCATTACTTTAGATAGTCGCAGCGACGCTGGCAATGTTTCGAGTGGGTTTTATAGTCGCCGAGTGTCGAGACCGCCGCGCAGCCACCGGTAGACATTGTCGAGGCATAATTCCTGTTTACTTTTTTTTATGTCCGCGAATGACATAATCATATCGAGCGGCACCGCGCACCATTGTTGTAGACAATGCGTCTACTGAACAGTTCTCACCGCAAGCGCATATGACTCACAGTGACGTAGCGCACATCACGCTTACGTACTTACCATATAAAGGATGCCGCTTCGCTTTTCGGATCGCAGCCATCACCGTCGTTTAATTGTTACAGAACAATTAGCTCTCCGAATGTGCAATGTGCAATTGATGTTACGCTTTGTATCTATCGTATATCGTTATATTGGTATATTTTGTCTGTATATCCATTGATCAAAATGTAGACGTAACTTAAAAATCGCACCGAAACGTAGCGTTCAAAAATGAGAGGCGTTCGGTAACGGGCGGCGGCGGCGGCGGCGGGCGGCGCGGCGGGCGCGGGGCGCGCGGCGGCCGCGGGCGCAATCTGTGCACATCGAGAGGTCGCTCTCCACATAAGTAACTATTTGGTCAGCGGCTGCTAACTGGAGCCGAGAAAGTCGTCTATTTCGAAATTTGCGTGTTGCGTGAGGCCGGTGCGGTGTGTGTCGCTCCGGTGCCGCGGAGTCTGGCGCGCGGAGGCGAGCGCTCGGCGGCGCGCTGTCTGCGTGTTCTTCCGGAGCGCACCCGTCCGACCAGTCGCAGCGCGCCGCCGCCCGCCTCGGGCGATCGGCCTTCACAGTTAAATAATTAAATCGAGAGAGCGACGCCGCGCTCGCAGCCTCCGCCGCGCCACCAGCCCGAAGACGCGGTTGCGGAAGGCGCTGCCAGCCTTGGTGGCGCTGATCTGCGCAATCGAGGCCGGTTTGTGGTGCGCGTTATTGCGTTGTTGGCGCACCTAATCTTCTCGAATGCCTTCCTACATGCTTCCTATAACATTCTGATATTTGATCGATGACGTTTCCGATTTTAATACCTACCTACCTACGTTTGACTGTGGGAACCAAATATACAAGGACTCAATCGAAACCTTTAAGCCTGTTCAAATATTAATACACCTTCAAATTGAGACTTTTTCGCAGTATTCTATATATTGAAAGACAGCTTTGTGTTTAACATACCCATTTTTAATTTTTTAAGTTGTAACCATCGTTACGTTAACTTACTTGCTGTAATCGCGACATTTGGCTCTTCTGAATTGATATTAACTTTCACAAATTTAACCGTCACACGGCACAAATGAACTCATGTGTTCTAAACTTTATTATTCGATCACTAAAGTAGTCCAATTGTTCCATTTGTAAAGGTTAAATGCATAATCAGGTATCCTTGTCTGTTTTTCTTACCGTCACTGTGTTGAGTGACACTGTGATATCGGAGATTTAGTAGATTGTTTATATTTAAATAGCATATAGGTACATATGTGTAGTCAAGTTTTAATTCGTCATCTCATGCAAAATTGTAATGAACG
This sequence comes from Microceris scylla, assembly GCA_018245595.1. Taxonomy (NCBI): domain Eukaryota; kingdom Metazoa; phylum Arthropoda; class Insecta; order Lepidoptera; family Hesperiidae; genus Microceris; species Microceris scylla. The sequence continues at coordinate 8,804 of DWDT01003362.1, read as the reverse complement.
CGCGGAAGAAGAGAAAGTGGCGAAATCGTTAAATTAAATCTAACAATACTTATTTTCAAATCTCCTATTAGCTAATTTGAAATGTCTGACTCTGTATTATTTGGTAGGTGGCTTTATATGAAATAAAAGTTGGCCAATTAGTTACACAAAAACGTTTTATATAAGTCGTTACACAAGTTTTCGAATATTTTTTGCTTCAATTGCCTAACGCGGCATCTTATGGGTACACTGTTTGTTCACAATGGATGTGTTCACCGATCGGTGTCGACACGACGGCGGAGTGGAAAGCAGCAAAATAAATAACGCATATTAACGTTATATCGGCGTGGTTTTATTTAAATTCAACGTACTCATTGAGTGACGGGCATCCTGTTTTATGGGTCGTCGGCGGCTCAAGAGTGAGACGGTTCTGCGAATCAGTGGATATTGTCGCAAATTGCCGCTTTCGCCACCCGCTGAATAATGCATGCGGTAACATAACATCACGTCGCGCTCCGCCCCCGCCGCAGCCACGTCGCAGCCGCGCCACCGTCCCGCCGCAGCCCCGCCGCCGCCCCGCCGCCGTCCCGCCCGCCTCGCGCCGAGCGGTGAGGGCCCGCGTGCACGCCGCCCCGGCACTCACGGGAACATGGACAGCATCAGAAATAAAACTCACAGCAGCCCCTTGATATCTTCATATCTTCAACCAACTTAAAGGGAACTTAAGTCTCACCTGATAAAGAAATTAGACAATCAAATTTGACTGCCCCAAACGAATACGAAGATGCTTGGGGTGTAATTCGTTCTTCCTAACTTTCAGTTTCCGATTGTCGGCAATATTATGTTCGTGGCTATTCAGTAGGTACTCCTTTGCGAAGGCTTAAACCAACGATGATTTTTTTTGTCTTTATATGTATGTATATTTTCACTGGAGACGTCAATGGTATCAAGAGGTTTTTTCAATACGGGAACGAACGTACTGATTTTTAGCTGCCCTTGTGCAGGATAAGTTTCAATAGGGGACATTGGTTAGCAGTTCCGATAGAATGTGTTTTTAGAAATTGAAATTGTTGTCTGTACTAGACAGAGTTAGCCTGTTGGTTTTAAGCGTTCTCTTCTTGGATATATCCCGTATATTAGAGTTCAAGCAGCTCATCGTACCAGTTATAGTTGTACAGAGTGGAAGATAATGGAATTAGCAAGGCGATATGAATGTCAGAAACTAATTAACGTTTCTTGTACACAAGAATAGTACAGTCGCCGAGAGTGGTGGAACTTTCTATTACACAAAAACAGTGAAGTCGTTGAGAGTGGTGGTATATAATAAAGTTTGTATATTGGAAGTAGATACGAGTGTCAGAACCTATCCTGTATCCAAGGAACGGTAGATAATGCAACGTCGGTGGTGGGCAGCGGCGGTCAGGCACGGGCCCGGGTGTGGGCTGGCTCGGGCGGCGGTGTTTCCCACAGCCGCGGCTCCTCGACCAGTTCGTCGGAATGTGGTCGCGGCACCGGCCCGCACTTTCACCAAAACAATTCGTTAGCGGCCTCTTTCACCACCGCGCCGTCACCCCCCACCCCCCCGCCTCGCCGCCACTCGCACACGTGAAAACTAACCGCATCCAGACATTTTTACATAACAATTGCACGACATTCAATGCACGGTGTATTTCTTTGGGATTTTCCCTCGAGCGATTTAATTTTCATTCGCTACTGTTGAGCTCTTTAGTGCGAGTTATAGATACTTAAACTGTACATGTATGGACTAATAGTATTGCTACTTTTTCAAATCCGTTTACATACATACACATATACTAATCCTCTTGGTAGTTTTCCGAAAAGTTCATAATAAATATTTGAGCGACTTCAATCACTTCACTGTTAAACGTTTCGTGAGTATTTATACACTTGATTATGTACGGGCCGGCTTAACTCGCGTATGTTTTTCGGGATAGTCCGACTATAGTCTTAAAACCCTTCTGCTAGTAGATCCCTGACCAAGAGTGGAAGGATAACAGCATTGATGGTGATGATGATGAAAGAAATTTAATGTTACATACAGAGCATATGCTAGCTATCGAATCGTGTTTAAGCTATGGAAAACGCACGAGATTTGCAATGCACATGTCTATATATGATTCAATATGTACGGGCTTAAATTATATGTGTTTCGGGGAGACTACTAGTTTCGAACATACACGAGGTTCTTCCTGAGCATCCGCCAACTGCAGCAAGATATATAAATATATAATTATCATGTATATAATTTCTAAGGAAACATTTCACAGTATATATGTTGTTGACTAGTGTAAATAGGTCTTATTGCATTGCTCTCGATAGCAATAGCTTTTATTGCATTGCTCTCATGCTCAGCTCATGCTGAGTGGAGGTTACCATTCACATCTCACTGCAGCTCAGTTGAGTATTATTAAGTACCTATACAGAAGCTAGTTAATCGTGAGTGAATGCACTACAGTCCTCTGTTTAACTCTTCGGGAAAACAAGCGTGATGTTATGTTGTTGTGTATTAGGTATATCATTTGTTATCTTTAGCCGCACTGTTTTTAATCTGTTGAACATTATTTGTAAATCATGTAGTTACTCTGGAATGAAGTTATTTTCATTCTTTCCTTCTTTCTCTTCTACGTCTGATCTTGTTCGATTTGTAACATTTCAACGCACGAAGTTCACACTTACCTCTGGACAATGTATGTATGTTGTGACGTTTTCCATTTTGTCCAATAACCAGTCTAGCCCATGTGGTTTTTAGAGAGAAATATGATAAATTCCTTCTTCAACTAGACTGTTTCGTTGAGCGGTTGCAAAACGCAATTGTTGATCGAGAGGGTTGCTTGGATTCCCGGGTCGGGTACTATTGGCTTTCGTAAATCGCGTGTTCTAATTTAGATTGTCTAGTAGAAATTTCTAGTAGCGGCTTTGAGTCTGGATCTGTGCCCCTCGTATGGAAATTAACTCCCCGCCTATTCCATGGTAGGATATAAACATAGACGGTGAAACTTGGGAGTATACTACCCTCCTCTTGCATTACAGGCGTGATTTTACGTTATTTCCTTCTTCAAACGCGCTGTCCATTGTCCGCCTGCCGTCGCACGCACTACATACATAAGCCGCATCATATTTTTACGCAGACTAAATCACAATTAGCGCAATTTTTTTTGTGTGCAACAAACGGGGATGTGATTCTACGTTAAGAATAAACATCATTAGTTTTGTACTGAGATATGTTGATGATTATGTTCGATTGTAGGTTTCTCGATGGTGATGGAATGTTATGTGACCCGTGTGTTTTGTCCGGCCAGGTACGGGCAGCTGTCGGGCATGGTGGAGCCGGTGTTCGGCGTGCTGGGCGCGGTGGCGGTGGCGGCGGCGCAGCCCGCGCTGCCCTACGCGCTGGCCTTCGCGGCCGGCGCCATGATCTACGTCGTCACCGATGACATCATCCCGGAGGCGAACGCCTCGTGAGTATCCTTGCCATTTACGCACTTCCATACAAATAGTGTAAACCAAAGTCTGTTATGTACTACAATCGGGTTGGTACACATAGTATTCGTTCTGCTCTGGTTAATTAATTGCGATGGTATATAAAATATTTCATTAAAGATTAGAATTACTATTACAGCTATTTATTAGTAGAAATGTACGCAAGAGTATTGTTAGTGGTAGTTCTCGTAGAGTCGGTACAAAGGCGGCAGCAATGTACGTTTCATAGTCTGTTGGAATTGTGTCTCCGCAAGAGAACGGAGTTTGCAAGCGAATGTCGTTCCCCAATGGAAAATTCTCTCTTAACTTAAACTCAAATGAAACATATAAATATGTATTGGGAAGACAGCCAACTGGATTTGTGATTTAAACAAAGAGCAATCGTATATGAATGAATTGATTAAATTAAGTGTTTATTTAAATAATTCAAAAATCATTTTTTTATTACCTATTTAGATGTAAAAACATATGTTGTTTATTTTTTAGTATATGTCAAAATAGAAAAATTATACGTCTTCTACCAATCGACCACAAACCCACGGCTGAATAGACTATTTAATATGAAAGACGGAAGAATTCTCAGGCAGGTATTTCAGCACGCTGGAAACTGTATATTTTTTTCTCATCTAAATGTACATTATAAGACAATTTAAAATCTCCACAGCGTTAAAAATGTATGCGCCTGCGCAACAAACACATAAATAAATTTAGATTCTCGCAATGCGAGTGTTCCCGAATTACTAAACTCCCCGATTGTAAAACATACGCAGGGCACATTAAATAGGACCTTGAAACTAACTCAAAACATGTAAAATCGAGCGAGCCACGCTTTGTTTCGACCCCAAAGGACCCACACCCTCTTCCCAGATCTGAATGCCAGTACAAGCCGAATAGTTCCCTTTATTGCGCATCTCCGACCCATCCTGGAGCTATTCATTTCAACGGTCCGTCTTCGAGAGATGATGAACAATATAGTTTCTCGTAGTCTCTGAGATACGTATCTGTTTCCGCTTTGAATATGGAATCGCGAAACGTCTGGGGTCTCCCGGGCGCGCGGTCTCGGGGTGTTTCACGCGCTCGTCGGCGTCTGTCATAATTGGAATTGACGAGGGTCGAAATGTTGTTCGATTGTTCCGCGTCCTATTGGCGTTTTGACAGATCCAAGTTTGAAGTGCGCTTGTTAGCGTCGGGCACTCTTTGTTCCTGTACCGTTAGGGTCTGGGCATGGGAGCACCGCGGCCGCCGCTTCCCCCTGACGACACCGTTGCCATTGTCCGTGTTCGACATTGTTGGGACCGGTCGCGACACTTCGGAACACGCCAGTCCACCAGAACACCATTATTAGCTGTTCCCATTTACCTCACACGTTTGTAATTGTGAACTCAACGCCCCAAAAATTATCCTCAAATTTAGTTGCCACATTTTGAAATTGTTCCTTCTTACCGAGTTATATTTATCATTCATAGAAAGACACTTTCTAAATACAAGTATGTGTCCTTCGGAGTCTTTCGCGTCTCGTTTATTGTGATTGTTGCCAATTTGAATGAAACTCTACTACAATAGTTTTCATTTTTTTAAGTTTAAAGGCTTTTTTGTCACACCTTTCTTAACTAAATGTCTTAAATCTTGACTTGCATGTTATATTGATTAGCAATATCTATAGAGAAATACGATGAAATAAAGTATTTATTAGTAAATCTATAAATTAGAAGTCAGTTTGTACATGTGTTATTTAAATTCGATTAAGTTGAAATAGTATCGTGAAGAACTTTCTGCAGAAATACCCTACATCCAGCCGGGCTAGTGATGTAAAGAACGTTGGAAGTGCTGATACTTGATCATGATCATATTAGTGGATATTTGATGGTTATACCAAAGTAGGTAGTATGTGTGGAAAATGAAAAATTCTAGCGATTACATTATAAAAGAGCGGCATGTAGAGTCGGCGATAGAGTACGTGTGCTGTGTTAGACGTGAAACAATAGAGTCGGCCGCCGCAAGTGGAACATGAAGTGTGGGTGCGAGATGTCGCGCCGCAAATACACCGCCAGAAATAGCGGCGCTGCCGCTCTCCCTCCGACGCGTCTTCTATTCGCGTTCTTTTATTACACATTGGCTTCTGCTTGCACGACTGTCGCATCCATTAAATCTTTAACATAACATCACGCCTGTAATTCCCGAAGAAAAGGTAGGGAAGTGTAGGGCACTCCTACATTTCACCAGCTACATTAAGACCCATGGAATAGATGGTGAGCCTATTGCCATTCTGGCACAATTCCAGACTCCGAGTTACTATTAGAAATTTTAAATTATAAAAATCCAATAGCACCCGATCCGGATTTTAACCCAGGACCTCTCGATCGGGAGTCGCGCTCTAACCACTCGACTAACAAGGCAGTCAAATCTTTAACCTTATCGAAAAAACTGACTGCTTAACATAAATGAAGCTGTTATGTGATTTCTACGTGACTTTTGCATTCAGAAAGTTACTAAAAATACGTCTAAAATGAAAACAGTCGAAATGTAAATTGGTGTGGTGTACCCAACACAGCCATCGAAACGTAATAAAGGGTCAATTTTTGTATAAACAGATCAACTCATGTCTTCGAATAAATAAATGATTCAATAGTATCAAAAAAGAAACCTTAACCATTGCTTGTTACCTACAATGCTTACGGAAATTGGCAGAAGACGTTACTAGAAAAAATCGCAATGTACACTGATTTTATTTCTTAAAACTGTTCATGCACACATCAATATTCTATTAAATGGTACATACATGTATATGTATTTAGGTGCAGTATTCATATATACTACTTCTCATTTCGAAGTGACTTCCATGTCCAACAGTGGGACGATGAAAGAGTTGATGGTGGTAAAGATGATGATGAGGATACGTATGTAGGTCCCATTTACTTACATACATATGTACATATGTAGTTTAGACGGAGACTACCCTCTACTACGTGTTACTCTTCCCAATCTTTACATGTAATATATTTAACTGCATTACAAGATAGTGCATTAGTCTTCCGTTGCATATTCTCGTCTGCAATCAGCACCGAAGTGAATTTATTTTTAATTGTTACACAAAATTAGCATCAGACGGTGCCGCTGCGCGCGCGGTGTTTACGAAAAGCTCATAAATCTTCACGCATATAAATATAACAGTTTATTAAAGGCTAAGTGATGAACGGCTTTGGTAATAATAATACGTGTACTACATTCCTCTGCCTACCCCTTCACAGATTACAGACGTGATTTTACGTTTCCTTTGCGTCTTTGGTTAAGTATAAGGGTTTTTGATTGTGAGACTTGGTGATTTCATATAATGATTTTGTCGGATTTTTGCCTACTAATTTGACATATTTTGAAGATTAAGAATAACTTATCCGTCCAATATGACGAATAGGAGTTCAGTTATTTGCTTTAGCCAATATTTTTATATATCGTTTCGTCAGGCCCCTTACGAGGTAGGCAGAGAGCACCGAATGCTAAGTATCCCTGTTCTTACAGACGTGTCGTGCGTCTTTATCCCCGCACCGGTTTCGGAGCTTGAATCTGTGATTACCTACTCGGTATCTGATCTACTTGGCCAAGATAGGTGAATCTTGGTCTTCCCGATTTAAATTCACCAGCGGTAACAAACGTCGTATACTAAAACGATCAAACTGGCATATTTTGTTGCTGACGACGTTTTCTAAACGCGCCGGTCCCCTTTGTAGTTGTCCGATGAATAATCATATCTGTGATGATTTAAAACCGCATTATAATGTTTGTTGTTTGATCTCGAAAATGCGTAGGTAATGCACGTGTAACATTGTGCAGACGTTACAGTGTCTGTTATACTGTGTGCACGCGTTGAGAGACGGCGGCGGCGGCGGCTATTTGCGCGCGGCGCAGGGCGGGCGGCGGCGGCGGCGGCGGCTCTCTAGCGGCGCGAACTAAATTATATACGGACATCGCGCGTGGGTTTGTCACCGTCTCACCAATGTCAATAAGAATAAAATATACGAAATAACGTGTCGGTTGCCGGGATAAAGCCGGTGACGCTGCTCTAGTTTGTCTAAGCGCTGACGTCACTGTCTGGGAATCCGGCGCGCCGCGGCCGCCGCTCCCTGACCTACCTCCAGACATCGCACTCCTCATCCCCGCTGCACGCACCATTTACCCGATTCCGCACAATACACTCCCCCCGAACAGAACTCGCCATCATTTCGCGGTTGTACCAAAAATTAATTCAAAATATTGTAGAAAGCAGTTGAACAGTGACTACTAAACATCATATGTAGCCACTCGGTAATTGAAATTGTACATTTTATTTTGAAAATTGAATACACGAAACAGTTTCATCGTTGTAAAAGTACTGGATTCTGACAGTTGTTTAATCCGTTAACGACAGTGTGTAAGCGTCTAATTCTTCGCTTATCAAAACTGCTATTCGTAGTTTCCACAAAATACCCCTTGTTGTCCTTCGAGAATGTTTTAAGAACCACGATCACGTAGCCGTGAACATTGGGTGAACAGCGAGCAGATCGGCGGGTCATGTTGGGGAGCGTTTGAGCAGGCAATTAGCTTGCAGCTCGGCGCCGGCGCGCGCTGTACAAAATTCCTCGCTTCGGGCGCGTGATGTCAGCCGCACTGTGGGGCCGCGCGCGTGACGCGCATGCGGCCGCGGCCGGTGCAGTGCTTCTCGGAACCGCGAGCCGGATGTCGCAGCTAGACGCGGTGGACGCCACTCTATTTACTACACGATGTAGACCCTCTACATTGTGTATTTACTGTATTTACTTCAAAATGAAGAGGCTCTACATTGTGTATTTACTGCGTTTACTACATATGTATATAGTAAAGGGGCTCTACATTGTGTATCTATTTTATCTGCTACATGGTGAAGAGGTTCTACACTGTGTATTTACTACACAATGAACAGAATTTAGTGTTTAGTAAATAGAGAAATAGTAGGTACTCACAGTAAATAAAGTCGCTTGTACTATAACACAATCCTCAGAAGTTATTAAAATAAATTTTTTCGGCTAGTATTAAATTTTGACTCGGATCTACAATGACACAAATACTAGTTAAGCTAATGTATCAAATACCGGCTTAACTCACGTACGTTTTTCGAGATGGCCCGACTAGTTTCGGACCTGTATGAGGCCCTTTATCGAGGACTCTTACATATAGCTTCTAGTAGCCCGTATAGTACTAGCTAGCCCGGCAGACGTCGTGCTACCCGGAAAAGCTGTTTGCAGTAAATAGGTGAATTTAAATGAAAATTAGACTGCCTCGTTGGTCCAGTGGTTGCAAGTGCGACTGCCGAT